>NAVB01000098.1:0-25826 GCA_002179805.1 Acanthamoeba lenticulata | reverse complement strand
GGGGGGGGGATTGGGGTACCGTCTTGGCGCTCTCGGACGGGGCGACGGCGTGAATGCGCGAAGCGATCTGGTAGATGAGGGGTACGAACTTGCGAGAGGGCAGCCCTTCCCGCAGCGCCTCCATCAGCTTCTGGTTCACTTTCGGGTCTACGCACGGCCGCGATAGGCGTGGAGGGTCAGACCAAGGAAGTGCGAAGGAGCCGGCAAAGACGAAGTCGACGCACCAGACGAATTGTTGAACCAAAGGGAGCACAGACGGAACATGACCCGGATGTCGTATTTGTCGCCGCTGAGGAGGCATCGCAAGTAGTTTTCGACGGCCGAGTGCAGGAGCTTTTCGCGGTCTGTCCTCGCCACAACAAGCGCACGCACACAACACACATGGACGACAACTAAGAGCCAGCTCATGGTCCATCTCTCTCTTTTTCTCATTTGGGAAAGACGGCGAGTACCCTTCTCCAAGCGGCGGTTCTCAGACTTGTCGATTTCGCACTGGCGATGGAGCACCGTGACGTAGCGCTCCAGGTCCTTGTCCTTGGGCCGTGTGCTGCGGAGTTCATTGCACTGTTGCAGCTCGCGCTCCTTTTGCTTCCGCAGCTCCTGCGACATGGCCCACTCGCTTGACTTGAGCTTCTCGACCAAGTGGCCGTAGAGCCCTGCATTCACCGCATGTAAGATACCACACACTTTCACGCGGGGGCAGGCGGGGTGGCCCGCACCATCTGCGTAGCGAGCAAGCGTAAAGTAGGCGCGGCCGCGGTTGCCGTCATCAAAGTTCTGATAGAGCTCAATGGTCTTCTGGAGATAGTCGTTGATGATGGTGGACGAGCTCTCCGACCGCGTCTCGGCGAGCCACTTGCCTGCAAAAAAGAGAGAAAGAGGTCATGAGGTGAGGCCGAACCGACCTACATCACGCTTGCTCGTACCGGTGCAGTAGGTGACCTCGGCAAAGGCCCTGAATAGACGCTCGTCCGGCAACGCGGGCTTGCTCTTGGAGCCTTTCCGGGTGTCGGCCGCTTCCAAGTGCTTGGCGTGCAGCTCGTGCAGTGACTTGGTGAGGAGCTTGCCGATGCTGATGGCCTTGTCCCCCTCGCCCTGGTCCCAGAGCACTCGCGCTTCGGCCAACCGCCATGTCGCGTTGTTCACGGCGTCCTGGTGGCTCACATGCTTCAACTGCGCTCACACACGCGATGGTTAGGGCCCGCTTTGAAGCCAATTTTGCAGTCACGCGGCCGTGCAGCCTACCTGATGGACGCAGTTTGATGCGATTTGGAAGCACTCGGCCTTGCGGGCCAACTGGGCGAAGGTGCTCAGGTGGGCTGGGAGATACTCCTCCTTCTCCAGGATGTTGAGGAGCGTCGTGCCGAGGGAGAGCAGAGGTTCGATCAGCTCAAAGTTGTTCTCCATAAGCGAGAGGCGCTCCCTCCAGCCACTGAGCAAGCTCTCCATCTCGGCGACGGACGGGATCCGCTTCGTGCGCAGGTGCAGTCCCACGCTCGGCCCTGTTTTGTGGTCCACAGGGGATGCGCGTAAATCAGCTGAGGCCTCATCCAAAGAACGGGGAAGGGGGAGAACCAACCAGCAGTGGAGGGCGTCGAGGCAGGGTCGATTCGCTTGTCCTCCTCCCAGCGAAGAGTCCAAGCGTGTTCGATTTCGCCCAAGAACTGCAGCTTGGCCAGGGCCGGGTACACGCTCTTGGTGCTCTCCAAACTCGTCACGCCGATGGCACGCACCAACTCGAGGCGCGTCTTGCGGAGGTACTTCCAAAACACGGCTTGGTCGCCATCGTGCAGTGAACTGAGTAGAAGGCCTCTTCGCGTGAGCAGGAAGGGGTGAAAGCACGGGTGAGGCCATGGATTGAGTGGTACCGAAGGCACTGGTAGGCCCCCATGTGGAAGTTGTTGGAGCCGCTCGTCGACAGCTGTTGGTCTTCGCCGGCCTCGTCTTGACGAGCGAAGAGGAGCGGGTTGACCGACTGGCGGAACCAGTCCATTTGCCACTTGCATGTCCGCCACGCCTCCTGTAACACAACCCCCGCCCCGCACGTCATGAAAACACGGAAAACGGCACGCGCCAGAGAAGCGAAGACGAGTCCTACCGCGTATTGGAACTCGGAGAGGTCGAGGAAGCGATTGGGATACTGGACAGCAAAGCCGCGCAGGTAGACCTCGAGCAAGTGATGGTGCCCCAACTTGTGCAGCGAAGACAGCAAGCCCTGACACAGCGGCAGCGGTGGTCGGGTTCCCACATGCTGCAGGGTCATGTCATAGGCGCCCAACGCCTTGCTCCAGTCATGCTCGTGTTCGTAGGTCTTGATACGGGACCGAACACTGTCCGCCAGATGATTAACGCTCATCTGTAAGAATGTTGCGGCTTAGATTTGGTGTACCTTTGGTTGCGCTGAAGGCCATAGATGCTGTCAGGCTCGTTGATGTTGCTGTAGATCTCCAGAAGTAGCTCCATGTAGGCGGGCGCTTCGGCCTCCTGCCCCTGAACGACCTCCATTCCGTCACTGCCGCGCGAGCTGCTGAGACGCAGGCTGCTATCGGACATGTCGAGGAAACGAGAGTAGGACTCGTCCGGCGGCAGTTGAAGCTGTCCGATCTCCTTCTCGCACCACAGCTCGACATAGAGCAGCGATGTGAGGTAGGCCGAGCACCTGCGCAACCCAACCGACCTCAGTGGTCAGACTGCAGTGGTGGACGAGGGCCTCCTTCGTGGGGAAGGTTACTCACCGCTGGGCAGCACGAGCGATGTCGAGGAAGTTAAAGTCCTTCCAGAAGTCAGTGTGCCAGAAGCGCTGGCAGCCGTTCGTTGCGCCCTTGGCCTTTGGCGTTTTGAAGTCGCCTGCACCCACGAAACGCTTTGATCAGTCTCGCCAAGAGACGTCATACACGAAGAAAGAAAAGACGCAGCACCTCGCTTTCGCGCGGCAGGGTCAAGCTGGTCCGCCTCCTCTTGGGGCATGAATTGCTTCCGAAGGACGTTGAGAGTGTGCAGCGTCAAGTGGATCGACTCCGTGTTGGTGTTGGACTCGCACAGCACGTAGGTCCTACGTGCGACTCCTTACGTCAGAAAACAGGAACATCTCACGTCGGACAGGTGCTCTTCTTACCTGAGGTTGTACGAGATGTAGGCGGCCAAGCTCATCGACGTAGCAGTGTTGGACGAGGCCGGCGTAAAGGTGATCGTGGAATCGCTGGGGCTGCAGACAATGTTCATGATGAGGAAGGGGAAGAGAAACTCTGCGAACTCGGGCTTCTTCAGACACATGGGCCCAGACAAGTGAAGCATCCTGCGCGGCGAGGAGGAGAATGGAGAATGGTCAGGTGCGACACTTCATGGCCGGATCTGCAAGAAAGTGATGAACGGACCGATCTTTGACGGCATGTTTGGCAAGCGCATACGTGACGTGACACACCCACTCATTGTAGTTGCTGTACTTCTGTGGCGACCACAGGTGGGTCGACACCAGTGCCACATCGGCAGCCAGATACGGGAAAGCTGAGGGCTGCACCACGAACGAGAACACAGTCACTTCCTTGTCGGGCGTATGTAGAGCGCACACATAGATCGGTGATGGGACAGACGTGCCTTGACGTTCTTGGCGGACGGACGGTAGGGCATGAGCTCCTCCTTGATTTCTTCGCTGAGGGCATTGAGGGCGCCGTTTCCCGAGTTGGTGCACAGGACGGCCTTGAGGCAATTGGAGGCCAGCTGCAGAATCTCGACGTCGGCGTCGGTGAGGTAGGCGTTCAACAGCTCCAGAATAGATATCTGTACCCTTCCTCGCGTTAGTTCCTGTCCAGCATGCGCCAAAAGGATCTGAGGGGTAGCACCTTGGCCGCTTGCAGCTGCTGCTCTTTGGTCGGTCGTTCGGAGGCAGCCGTCGACGGAAGGGAGGCGTCGTGCGGGAAAGAGAAGGCGATGGCATAAGGATCGACGGCTCCCAGCTCGCCCAGGCACTCGCCCGCCATGTGTTGAATGGCGCTGTCGTACTGCGGAGCGCAAAGCTGAACCAGCTCCCAGATCAAGTGATCAATCAAGCTCTGTTGCGTTTCCTTCCCCGGCTGCGAGCCCACCGAGGCGGGATCGGCCTGCTGTTGCTGCTGCCCGATGTGAGGCATCTGGGCCTGCTTCAGCAAACGGTTGAGGTCGGTCTTGGATGTCTTGAGCAGCCTTTTCAGGTGCGCCAGCGATGCTAGCTTGGTCGCCACAGAGATGGCCGACGAGGCGGCCACCTTGTGCGTCATGGAACCCGTTCCAGCGCCGGCCCACATGCGGATCAAACGCTCGATCTCGTCAGCCAGAGTGTACTCCCCACGAAGGCTGCGCGTGTGTGTTGGCGTCATAACAGCGTAAGCAGGTATGCAAACATGTACACATTTATTTGTCACGGTGGAGACGCACCCATAGTAGATGCGGTTGATGCTTGCAAAGACGGGGCTCTCGGGGAAGGGATCAAGGTGCAGGATGGCCTCCTTGAGCTGCGTTTGCTTCATGAGGAAGGAAAGCACGGTGAGGGCCTCAGCCTGACCGGGTTTGCCGACCCTTTGCGCCAACGGTACGAGGGACGTCACAATCGCCTTGAGGTGATGCCCCAGCCTCTTGCCGTTCTTCTCCAGCGCAAGACTCTGTAAAGCCAATTCACCAGTTGCGGCAGCGTTGAGCACGGACGAGAGATAGACAAAGGGCAGAATCCGAGACACGTACGGCGATGTTGTGGAGCAGCTTCCCGGAGAGCGAAGCCAGGTTGGGATTGTTGAGGGAACGGAGGATGGTGTGGATGATATCACGCAACACGCTGGCCGTGCAAATGTTCTCGCCCAATATCTCCACGAACAGCTCCAGCACACGGAAGGTCCGCACTTGATCCTACCACCGGACCACGTTAGGGCCGGTCAGATCACAAGCCTTAGGCAGCCAAAAGTTATGATGAGCGCGTACGTACTTGGCGTCGGTGCGCAGTGGCCAAGCGCTGGTTGAGGTGGAGCAGAATGTTTTGCACGCGATCCTTGGTCTTGAAAAAGAGCGACACAACAGCGACCTTGAAGCCCTCGGCCAAGTGCTTCAACACGTTTTTGATGGTATCGGCGGAGAAGTAGAGATTGCGTTCGTCTTCTTCGTCTTCTTCATCTTCATCTTTTGGTCGATCCTGGCTTTCGCTGTCATCCGCTGTAAAGCCAACGATCAGAGGTGAGCTCAAACCCACACGGTTAATCATACTGGACAGAAGGAAGGGGACGCTCCCGAGCGTACGTTTGGGCGTTTGGACCTTGGTGAGGTCGAGCAATTTTACGAGAATCGTGTCGAGCTCCTTGGGGATCAACTGGTTGACCACCTCGGCGCCAACGAACGTTGGGAGGAAGGTGTCGCAGATATACATGCCCAGGTCCTTCTTCTCCTTGCTCGGGGAGTAGTAGAGCGGGAAGGTCTGTGCAAAGATGGACGGGTAGTGCTGGATCACTGTGTGGTTGCGACGTGGGGGGGTCAGACGATGCCTGCAGCCAAAGCGGATAAACGCCGCGTACCGAGTTTCTCGGGAGCGAGGTTCAGCAGTTTGGCGACGAACTCGATGTTGTCCCGGTCGGTCAGATAAACAAGCTTGGGCAACAGGACGGCGGCGTAGTGTCCGAGGAAGTCTTTCAAGCTGGGCTCGTTGAGGAGGTGGATCGGAAAGAGGTGCAACGGGAACTTGGCCTCGCACCACTGGCCCAGAAGGAACGGCAAGTGATCTGACAAGAGAGACTGGGGCGACGGATATGAGAGCGTCTGCGCGATGTGTTGAATGACGTAAGCCACGAGTTCGGCCGTTTCCTCATGTCCGGAGTCGGGATCTTCGATCTCGTCCTCATCGTCACGTGCCACCTGCTTGCCCTTTTTCTTCTTTTTATCTTGGCTGTTGTCGGCCTTCTTGGTACTAGCGCTGCTGTTGATCACACACAGTTCGAAGAGGATCCTCTGCTCGTTGTCCGGCGATACGCACGCGATCTCGCCCAGAGTGAGCAGGGCGGTTACCCTCTCCTCCTCTGACTTGTACTTACCTGCAATGGGGTGGTGAGAAGATGCTTTTGAGGCGTCCCTTCAAGATCTTGCGGGCCGAGTATACGTACTGATGGGGAGCAGTTGAGGGGACAAGTCTTGGAAGATCCGGACTTCGTTTGGATAGAGGGAAAAGAAGAGCGTGATGGCGCGGCTCATGTACTTGCGCACTTGGTAGCTCGGATCCTGCGTGTGTGCTACGCATTAGCCACGGGTGCTTGCAATGAAGAAGAGCAGTGGTGCTACGCACGTGGAGCAGTTTGAGGAAGACCTCTGAAAAGTCTTCGCCGTCATCTTCCTCGAGGTTGAGGAACTCTCGCACGCACTGGGCTAGCTTTACACGCGTGGGGCCACTAATCTTGCGGTTCTCCCACAAGGCGGCGAACGTCTTCAACAGCGCTGTGCCCACCCTGATGACATACTTCCTGTTGTCGGCTGAGCAGATGACCTGTGACAAAAGGGGCGAGAGGTCAGCCCCCAACCTCTACACAGTCACCTAAATCCAAACAATAACTACCTTGGTGTTGAGCAGGTGCATCACGCGCTCAATCACCCGCAGTAGGTTGCGTCGCACGGCCTCGCGCCCAAAGGCATCCGGTTGGGAGGTGAGCCGGCGGATACACGTCAAGACCTGAAGTGAGAAGACAAAGAGGACATCGATAAGAGGGTCAGACTTGTCCCCAGGCGAGGTGACGGGCGCAAAGGCGACCTTCTTCACATAGCCGATTTTGATTTCCTCGCCCACATCAGGGGCTCCCTCCGCGGGTGTGGTTCCGGGTGGATACATGGACTCCTCGTAGAACATGCTGTCCTTGTCCGGTCCTGTTCGGGATCAGATGATAAGCTCGGGCGCCCAAAGGTCACCAGGAGAGGAGCAATTTTGCTGTCACTCTACGTACCGGCTGGGGGAACTGAATTGAAGTTGCAAATATCAAGAAGGTGATCGGCAAGCTCAAACTTGAAGTCCACGGCTTGAGTGAGCTTGAGCAGCTCCACGAGCACGGCGCCAATGCTCTCGACCGACGGCGAGAGCCGCGACGTGGCAAGTTTGGCGATAGTACGGGCCGCCATCAACACACAGTCATCGTCGGGCGTGCTCGCAATCTCACCTGTGAGTTTCACATGTTTATCAATCATGCGCAAGAGCGAGCGTGTGCCATGTATATGACTGGGGGGGGGGGTTATGAAAAGTAGTACTGGAAGACGTGTCGCTCAGGCCCATGTCGCTCAGGTTCTCCTGCTTGACGCGTCCTCCACGAAGGGGGCTCTGCACCACCGGGGTCTCTTCCATGAGGTCGAGATCGACAGCGTCCATTGAACGAGCGTGGGAGCTTGTTGCGATGAGAGCCTGACAAAAAGCGTGGTGTGGTGAGTCCAGTCTTTGGCCACCTGAGTCGAGGGACAAGCGCGCACGCTGAAGGGACGGTCTTACCTGGCTCTCCTTGCTTTGCTTTTGTGCGGTAACACAGTAGTCGTGCAGATAGTTGACGAGGAACGCGGCGAGCGGCTGCAGAAGATGACGGTACCGGTTCAAGGGGTTGCCCGCGATATCGGAGAAGCTCGTGTCGCTGGAGCCGCCGCTAGGACCCGTGGCTTTACGGTCGCTCCTCCGCTTCTTAAGCGCAGCAGGCGTGGAAGGAGTCTGTTGTGCAGCGCCGGAAGAGTCGCAAGAAGTGGCCCATGACCCGACCAGGGAGTAGAGGCGCTGGAGCAGCTGGTGGAGGAGCTGCGGATGGGTGGGGAGAAGCGCCACGTTGGTGGCTAAGAAGTCGAGGAGCGAGGTGAGCGAAGAGTCGGCCAGGGCCATCACGCGTTCCACGTCCACGGCGAGCGAGTAGTCTGCCTTGCTGCCGGAGGAAGGAGCCGACGAGGAGAGGAGCAGCGGGAGTAGAATGACAATGATCTGGCAGAGGTTGCACACCTCCACAAGGACAAGCGTCAGCTTATGCTTGTCCAGGCCCATCGTCTTGAGCTTCTGAGCGCTGTCGAAGAGAGAATGTCCGAGGCTCAGCAGCTCCTCGCCTCGCATGCGGAGCAGTTCGATGCAGCTGCTTTGCAGTCGAATGCGTAGGGGTACGGAGATTTGGTTCTTGCTTGAATGACCCTTCACTGGACCCTTGGCTCCGCAAGTTGACTTCACGTCGCCTGTATACAGTTGGCGTGAGCAGTAGACTTCGCCAAGTCTCTGCTCAACGATCTGAGCTTCCGTCAGGGTGGCCGCTGAACCGCCACGTTGACGTGTAAGTCGCGAGTGAGTAAGCACCACTCAACAAGAGATTGTTTTCTTAAAGAGATTAGAGCAGTACCGCTGCTGTACGGCTCGATGCCGGTGGAAAAGGGGATGTGGACAGGCGGCGAAAAGTCCAACGAAGCGGCGGCAATGCTCCGCCGAAACGGGTCGGCATCGCTCAGAGGAGAATACCCCTCGTCGGAGGGCTTTGGAATTGGCGGTGACGGGCCTGGCCGGATCAAGGTGATCACAGCCGACACGATGAGATAGGGCGAGATGGGCTTGAGCATGTTCTTTGACAGGCGCGTGTTGATGGTGTCCCGGTTAAGCGAAAGGAGCAGCCACTCGGCGAGTCTCTCCCGCTGGGAGGTGGCCTGGCCGTTGTCCTTTGCCGCATCAGTCGTGTCTCCGAAGCGCCGCTTCTTCAAGCCGCGCGCAGAATCGACCCCGCCCCACTCGGCAGCGACGTCCTTGATTTCGTGCCGCCGCAGAAAGCTGATCACGAATTCGATGGCCGCGATGCAGCACTTCGCGGGTTCGTTGAACAGCGATGTCTTCCAGAGCTCTCCTTGTGATTCGCCCACCAGCTTGGCGTCGACGAGGTCGTTATCGAGGATTTCCTTCATCAGTGTCAACGCCAATTCCGCGCTGCCCGGATTGTGATAGGCCAGCTTTCTCACCAGAGTCTCCCACACTGCTTGCCAGAGCAGCCCGACTTCGCTCCTGTCCACCAGCCGTCTCTGCGACTCCGTTTTCTTTAGAGGCGCGCGTTCGAGGCTCTTGGCCGAGTCCAAATCTCCCGTGTCAAGGTCACCGGCGTAGGTGGTCTGAACCGTTTTCACGAGCCCGATGAGCCCAGCTAGCGTCCAAGACTGCCCCCGCCAAAGAAGAAATGAGTACGACACATGAGGAAGAAAGGGCCAGCAGGCCAGAGGCACAGTGGTGGGTGTACCTCGACTTCAGGCTTGTCGGCAAGATCAGCTTTGAGGATGATCGAGAGAGACTCCACGTATTGTAAGTGGAAACGCGGCGGTACCAGGTAGGGATGCTTGCCCAGCATCACCGTCAGCAACTGCAGCCAAGGTAGAATGGAAGTTGATAGCGCGAGGGCGCCTTCGTCAGGCTTTATCAGTGTAATGCCGCCTCCGCTGCTTCTTCGGCCTGTTGTGTGAAAATTGCAGAAAGAACAGTTACACCACTAAACTAAGAGGGTGCTAGAGAGGCTAGTTTTACCTTCAGCCGAAATGCTCGGGACCAACAAGGTAGTAGCATTTGTCACAGGAGAAGGGAAGGCCGCCGCCAGCATCTCAAACACGTCCGTCTGCTTCCGTCGTTTGCGCGGATTGCTACTGCCTTCGAAGTCGACTGGTACGACGCCGGCAGTGCTAGTACTGCTGGAGTGGTTCTTCCGCTTCAGCTCCTCGTTGGCCTCGTTGGTTTCCTGCATCCATCAGCCCGGCCAAGATTCAAGGGGAAGAAAGATTCAGCACGAAAACGAAACGAAAACGTCGCGAGCGATTTTGTGCCCTACCTCAACAGGTGGTACCGCGAGGCACGCCCGGCGATGCGACATGTGAAGGAAGACGTCCACAGAGAACTCTAAGAAGGAGCGCCAGCGATCATCTAGGCATAGCGGGTCCTCTTCATTGAACCGGGACTGGCGCATTCGGTTGCTGGCGCGACACGACGAAAGGAAAAAAAAACGTGATAAGACCGCTGTCTAAAACAAAAGGCTAACGTTGTGGTAGGAACCTGGAAAGAAGTTGATACGCCTGGCCGGCGCTTCTCTCTATCTCTTTCGTTACGAGATCGAATAACGTTTCCAAAAAATCAACACCGTAATGCAGCCAGCGTCGATCAGAGTCGCCAGCTTCTACTGTCGTCGTCATCGTCGTCGTTATTAGGGAGGCAAGTGAAAATTGATGTGGACTTGAGAAAGAAAGGAGAGAGAGAGAGAGAAGGGGGGCATCAGCGTACCCGTAGGGTTGGAGGTGGACAAGAGTTTGCCTGTGAACGAAGTGTGAAGCAAGAGCTGTAGGCGGAAGAAGTAGACCAGTTGCTCTTTGAGCAGCTGTTGCCGAGTGTCCCATCGCCTCAGGAAAATGGCGTACAGCTCCTGCCCCAGTTGGCGTGTTCGGGAGCCTTCATCCATCGCGCATGTCTGCAATAGGTAGTTGAAAGCTGACAAAAGAGTGGCTGCAAAGGCGGCCGACGCGCGCACACACAGTGAGCCGCTCATTGCAACACTTGTAGAAGACGGGTGGAAAGCTACCCGACGGTTTGTTGTCTTCCATATGTTTAGAGAAGTATGAGGTGAAGAAGGTGTAGAACTTGGAAAAGAACGGCGTCAGTTCCATTGGATAATGCGTCAGGAGGCAGTGATAAGTGCGGGCGTAGATCTGGTGCTCGATGGCAGAGGTGGGGGTCGATAGCAAATGCTCACCGTAGAGCAAAAGCAGCTCTGCGCGCGCACGTAAGGGTGAGACCGGACTGGTTCGATGGCAACAAACTACACCAACCTTCAAAAAAGCTCGAGCTGGCAAGTTGGCAGTAGCTCGGCACTGGCAAAATGTAGTCGCAGATGATGTCGCTGTACTCTTTAAGGAAGGGCTGCTGTTGAGCGTCACTTTGGCACAGCATCCGCACGAAGTGCTGCGTGAGGTCTTTGATGGAAAGGAACAATCGTGGTCCACCTGGTGCAGCGCAGCAGTATGTGCTTGAGCAGACCCGAATACAAGCGGTTGCGGAGATGAACGATGAAAAAAGTGGTACGCACGCTGTTCGGCAATCCTCAGGACATTCTTAAGCGCATCGATGACGTCCTTTCTTAGAGCCGGTGGCTTTGTTGAGGCTTTGCGCTTGGCCGATTGAACATGCTCCACCTCACTCTCAACCATGGCAACCACGGCACGTACTACATCATCCCACGTCGCTTGCCCTGGCATTAAGAAGAAGAAGAAGAAGAAAAATGATGGTAAAGCCTGGCCGTGGGAGCTGGCACGAGCGCAGGAGGAGCACAGCAGCTCTCGAAGCAAAGCGGCTCAAGCATACCCTTCTTGCGAGCCTCAGACGGCTTGAGCAACATGGCCACACTGCTCTGGTCCACTTGCTGGCACACTTTATCCAAGCTCAGCAATGCCAACAGTTCAGCCAAATTGCCCTGTCCCACGAGTGAGCGTGTAGTGTGTTCAGAAGGCCAATTTGATTGATTTTGTTTTTTTTTTGTTTTTTTGTTTTTTTTAAAGGACAATCTATGCTTCAAGAATCCGCACCTTGCGTTCTTTCACCTTGGTTGAATTGGCCAGGAGAGTGCATTTCTGCTTCACCTCCTCCAGCGCTGACATCCTCCGGCTGCGGCAAGAAATGAATTGTTTGATTTCTAAGAAAATATTTTTTTCTTTTGTTACGTCTGCCCAACATTTCATTGTCTCTCACGCGTTCTTGGGATGTTGGTGTAGTGGGCGCACGCTGGCCCCTCAAGGCCAGAGGTACGGGTTCGACCCCTGTACATCCCACGTTGTATTTTTCACTTCAACCACTTCACCAGATTTTGTGCCAGTACAGTGTCCTGGGGAGCACGGCCTGCACACATCTCAATTATTTTTTCTCCACTGCTGGAGCAGTGGGGATGTTGGTGTAATGGGCGCACGCTGGCATGCTAAGCTAGAGGTACGGGTTCAACCCCTGTACATCCCAAGCTGGCTAGTTCTATTGTTCAAACAACAAAATGAAGCGGCTGCGGTTGGCCAATAAAATGAATGAGCTGTGGCGAACCAACACCAAGGCAACAACCGTTTTCGGACGGGGCTTTTTTGTCATCGGCGGTTGCGGAGAGCTCGAGAGCGAAGAACACCCGGCTGGCACGAGTCGTGTTCGCCTGACCCCCCTCATCCCCCTTGTCATGGTTCAGTTCCCTTCTTCATCTCCGCTCTTTTTTCTTGACAAACTGGATTGACCCCCTTCAAAAAATCAGGAGGAAAAGAGGAACCGTATCATCAATGAGGTACTTGAGACGGAACGCACTTACGTCTCGTTTCTTTCGCTTCTCGTCTCGGTAGGGCTCCCTTCCCTCATCGGTTCCGTTCTTTCGTTCTTGAGCTTCGTTCTTCTTTTTTATTATTGCTGCAAGTGTGGGGCTGCCCTAAGCAACGGACCCTCGTGGTGGTGGCCTCTTGTTTTTCTCATACGTGAACCCAGGCTTATGCTAAACCACTCAAGGAGTTAGCTAAGACTGGCAAGGGAGTGGTGGACGTGAACAGCGTGAGGTGCATTTTTTCGGATGTGGAAACCATCCACTCCTTCAACTCACAGCTCCTCGCGGACCTCTCTGCCGCCGCGGCCACGGACTCTCCACTTGGGGACATCTTCCTCAGGATGGTGTGTTCCATCAGCACTGCGTCTTTTCGCTTCTGTAACAAACTGATGTGCGTGTGTGTGTGTGTATGCGTGTGGCGGCCGTGTGCAGGGTACTGGGCTCAAGTTGTACACATCGTATATCAACAACTACGGCGCTGCCCTTCAGGAACTCAAGAAGCAACAGGCAAACGTGGCCTTTCGTGCTTGGCTTGAGGTTTCCTTTCTTCTTTTTCCTTCTTCGTCCACTCTACGTGTTCCAGCTGCTTGCAACCCAACTACTGACGATGTGACATCGACTCTGGTGTGCAGCAAACGAAAGCACAGTATCTGGAACAACTGAAGCGAAATGATTTGCCATCCCTGTTGGTGATGCCCATCCAACGCATTCCCCGCTATATTCTTTTGCTCAAGGTATTCACCGGACACCTCTAGTCTGAGAGAAGACTCGAAGGGAGAATGCTGAAGACGAAGAACTGCTGCTCAGGATCTTCATCGCAACACCGACGCGAGCGCCGATAAGGAAGAGCACGCAAAGCTGGGCGAGGCTGTCCGCATGGTGAGCGAAATGGCGCAGTACATCGACCAGAGCAAGCGCACATCGGACAACTTCCTCCGCCTGGCCGAGATCCAGAGAAAGTTGCATGGCTTCCAAGAGGTGAACTCCCCTCCTCGGGGCGGCGTTCCACCTGCTGGCCTTGTTGCTCACCGCGAGTGAATTCTTGCGGACACACGCACACACACACAGAAACTCATCCAGCCGCATCGGCGATTCATTCACGAGGGCAAAGTGGCGCTGGCCAAGCAGGGCGCGGATTCGGTTCTCGAGAGGACGCTCTATCTGTTCAACGACATGTTCATCATTGCCAAAGAGGAGGAAAAGGAGACTCGTGGTGGCGGGTGACTACTCCCCTCCCCCAAAACGACGTGAAGACTGGCAACACGCAAGTGCTTACCCTTTCGGATGACCTGTAGGCGGGTGATGCGGTTCAAGTGTTTGTCGTCAATGGCGGGCGTGGCGATCGAACAGGACGAGTCGAACGGCTGTTCGTTCAAGCTGCTTTGCCACCTGACCAGCCTCAATGCGTCACCGCAGGAGGCGAGTCTCATCATCACGGTGGCTTCACCGACACACGCCAAGGAGTGGCTTGCCAAGTTCGAGGAGGCCATCAGCGACACCAAGCACAAGTGGAATGGTTCGTCCTCGAAACGCGAACTGCTCCCTGGCATCGATCGGCTCTATCGGGGCTCACTTGTCTTTGTTTGTGTTAATTGCTCTCAGTCGAACTCGAGGTCAAGCCGCTTGGCGAAAAGCGAAGGTTGTGGCTCCACGGTTCCGCAGCCGCCCGATGCAACAACACTGTTTATTTCTTTGGCGGCTCGACTGCCTCGCGCTTCCGCAAGTGCTTGTGGATCCTCGATCTAGGTGCGTGCGCCTCTCTCCCTGCTCGCCTGGGAGTATCTCCTTCTGATGGACAACGGTGCAACCCAGATGACTTCACCTGGATGAGGAAGAAGAAGAACGGCAAGGGGCCCTCGCCGCGACGCGGACACAGCGCCACGCCGATCCAGATCGACGGCGAAGACGTCGTTGTGCTCATCGGGGGCGTCGATGGCCGGGCCGCCCTCGGCGACGTGCACCTCTTCCAGTGCTCCACTTTTTCTTGGCTGCAGGACAAGGTCTGAGGATTTCCTCCCCTCCTCCCGCGTGTCGCAAGAGGCTGACGAGCACACTCGTGATGCGCGCGCATGCAGGCCAAGCTGGCCAACGCGGTGGAGCTCGGGCCCAGGAGTGGCCACTCGGCCACTCTGGTGGGGGAGTCGATATTCGTGTTGGGCGGCAAAGATGACGAAGGCATCCACTACAGCGAGGTGTCCATATTGGACACACGCACATGGCGCTGGGACACCGCCGTGCCCACCACTGGCGAGGCGCCGCCCGGCCTTTGCAATCACTCGGCCACTGCGATTGGTCGACGCATATTCGTGGTCGGTGGGCGTCGGTCTGACGGCGAGGCCTCCCGGCAGATCTATATTCTTAACACAGGTGAGCTTTCGCTTTTTGAGCGCTCAGGTTGGTGGGCGCTGAACCCTCTAAACTCACTCTCGGCGCCTTCGACGGGGGAGCAGGGGACATGTCATGGACCACCGGCCCCGACTTTCCCGCGCTTGCTGGCCATCGAGCGACTGCCTACGGGGAGGATATCTTCCTTGTGGGCGGCACCAGCTCTGGCCAACGCAACCAACATCTGATCTACGTCCTCCGAACGGGTAGAGCTGGCCTCCTGGCCCTTTCTGCTGCTGCTGCTGCTGCCTCTTTCTCTCTCTCTCTCTCTCAGAGCTGACCGGCGGTGTCGTTGGTACACCAATACAGAGTCGCTCACGTGGGAGCAAGTCGACCTGTCGGCGATTGAGAAGGACTTCCCTGACATTGAGGAGAGCTACGCGTTCGCACTGTCAGAGAAGAGGGTCCTTCTGGTCCACCCTTCTCATTCACCGCACGCCGCGGCGCCGCGCCAGTCGCACTCGGTGGAGAGCGCGGTCGGTGTCCTGCGCCTGGAGTCGACGGAAAAGCGCATCAAGCTGCTGGCGTCGCCTCCCGCAGTCTACCCGCTGGCCTCAGAGTCTCCGAGCCCGCGTAGCGCTTTCCCGACGGACGTTGCCGGCAGTTCGCCTCGTCGCGCAGCCTCCATCCGCAAACGGCGCAACACGCTGGGCAAGCGGCGTGGGATTGAGACGCAATCCTCCTACTCGTCGTTCAACGACGACTCTGCATCTGATGGTCAGTCCTCCCCGACCTCCTGACTCCTGACTCTGAACCCGAGTCCCCTCCAGTTCACAATGACAACTGTTCTGTTTTGTCCCATCCTGCAGGGAGGAGCAGTGCTGATTTTGACTCGGACAGCGCCACCGAGCACGGAGCGTTACGGCGCCACGGCTCCTTCTGCTCCGAGTCGGGCCACTCTGAGGCGGCGTCACCGGCATCCTCTCGGACGGCGTCGCCACGCGTGACGATCGAGACCGGCAGCCCGCTGGCCTCCTCGGAGAGCGTGACGCCGCTTATGACAGCCAGTTTCGAACCGGACACCGCGAACGGCCGCTCCTCGGACGCGCTGACGTCGGAAGAGGAGAGCGACCGGAGCCTCAAGCTCAAAGCCAAGCGCGACACCAAGTGGAAGCGCTTCACGCGCAGCTTCAGCGTCGGCAATGTGTGGAAGTCGCAGGAACTCTCTGGTTGCGCGCCTCTTCCCGCCCGCGGCAGCACGCTTGCTCCCCCTTCTCTCTCCTCTTGTTGTGACCCCAACACTAATGGCCGCGGCCGACGTACACAGAGCACGAGGAGCAGACCCCGTCGTCTGCACGCAATTCGGCACAGATGGACCAAGTTGAGACGACGAAGGACGAGCTCCTGGCGATGCTCGACGCGGCCTCGTCGACTTCACAAGCGCAGAACCACAACCAAAAGGGGCGGTCGTTGTCCATCTCCACCGGTGCGGTCAAGACGCGCGGGGTGGAAAAGTGCAAATCGCCGCGAGCCGAGACCGTGGTCGTCAGCGAAGAGGAGGGCGTAGCGCTTGATTCAGCCCGTTCACGGACTTCCAAGTCGTCTCGGGACAAGGCCCGCAAGAGCTTCACCATCAGCGGACGGCGCAAGAGCCGGGCTTCCCTCTACACGAGCTCCTCGGAGTTGATACCCCCGTCGCCATCATCGGGCGCGGGCAACAACGGCAGCGAAACTTCGTCGGCTCCAGTGACGCCGCTGGCCAACGGGCACAGCCCTCGCGCCACGCTAAGGCCGAAGAATGCGGCTGCTGCGGCTCAGGATCCCTCCCCGGCCCGTTCGCGCAGCAAGCTGGCCTCGAGCAGCAGCAGCGCCGCCTCCCCACGCAGCAGCGGGGCGCACGATTTTTCGTCGGACTCAGAAGCGAGCGCGCGCCACTCGGACGCAAAGGAGAAGGCAAAGGGCAGTGAAAACAACAACAAAGGATCCACACCCAAGAAGCAGCTCTCGGTACACATTCTTCTTCTTCTTCCTCCTCCTCCACCTCCACCAGGTCAATATTGGGAAACACCAAGCTCACTTGTCCACATCGTTTTGTTGTTGCAGGTTACGCAGCGGCTCAGCTTTAAGAATCTCCTTCACCGCGGTGACAAGGTACTTTATGCCCTTCTTCCAAGACAGGGCGTCTCTGGCGCTCACCCTTGCTCACCCTTGCGCTGCACTCTGCAGGAACGCCATTAACTTGTGCCTGACATCGTGGCAATCATCCTGTAATAAAAAAAAAAGTCAATACCTCCTGCTCGTGCCATAGAAAAGAGAAAATGAAAAAGAAAAGAGAAATAGATAGAAAGGTCTTAATTGCGTGTCACGCGCCAAAGGACAGACAAGGCATCATAAAAAGCATGCATCGAGTGATCAACGTCAACTCTGGCGTATCGACTGCCCGTCGCTCCCAGACATGTTTGCGTCAGAGCGCTCTACGGCCGTACGTTACTAGCGCCGGAGGAAGCTCATTGCCATTGTCGGGGCACAAGTGGGACGCCATCGTCATTGGAGGCGGACACAATGGCCTTGTGACTGCGGCGTACTTGGCTAAGGTGCTGTCGCACTCTGCTCTTTGCTCTTAAATACTTCTTCAACGACGATTATAACGTGTTGGGTTGTTTGGACTGCTCGAGCAGGCGGGCAAGAAGGTGGCAGTGCTGGAGCGACGACATGTGGTCGGCGGAGCGGCAGTAACAGAAGAGCTCTTGCCGGGCTACAAGTTCTCGCGTGCCTCTTACTTGTGCAGCCTGTTCCGGCCTCAAATCTTCAAAGAGCTCAAGCTCAAGGAGGTACGCACCGCGCAGAGAGGCAAGGAGCAGTTACCGCCATTCTCAAGCTCTCCCCTCGCTCTGGGCGGTTCCGTACTCGAGTAGAAGTACGGTGTGAAGCTGTACCACAGGAACCCATCGTCCTTCACCCCGCTACTCGATGGCCGCTATCTGCTCATGGGCGGCGGCACCATGGAGGAGACCCAACGAGCCATCGCGCAGGTTTGTGCACATCCCTTGTCTACCCCACGTTCATGCGCTCTCGGCTTGCGCCCTCACCACATTACTACTGCTCTCTGGTTGCGGCAGTTCTCCAAGGCCGACGCGGAGGCCTACCCCGCGTATGAGGCCATGCTGGAGAAACTGTGCCACTTCATCAACCCGCTCATCGATGAGATCCCTCCCAACCTGAACGAGTCGCCCCTTACCGGCACCTCGAAGCAGGTATTGCTCTCGTCAGCCCTGCGTCTTCTTATTCATTGTCCTCATTTTTCTTACCCTATTGGGCTGCCGCGGGGAATTGTAAACAATGCCCGCTGCACAGGCGCTCAACAAGCTGGCGTCGCTCTACCGGCTGGGCAAGCGCACCGTCGCTTTAGGGAAGGACATCGGGCCTCTCTACGAAATCATCACGGCGCCTGCGGCTCAGGTGCTCAACAAGTGGTTCGGTACGCGCCTATCCCTCAGTGGACTGGGCTCCTGTTCGCTTTCTTTCAACATCACAACACCAACACGTATAACAACAACAACAACACAGAATCTGAACCCCTCAAGTCCACGCTGGCGACGGATGCCATCATCGGTGCCATGACCAGCCCCCAAGTCCCCGGCAGTGGCTACGTGCTCCTTCACCACGGTACCCACACTTCTTAAACGTTTGCATCATCATCAGGGCATTGTTTTGTACTCACGCTCATTGGGGGGGATTTCGTTTCCTTCTTCCGCGCAGTGATGGGCGAGACGGACGGCATCCCGGGCGCTTGGAGCTATGTGGAGGGCGGCATGGGCGCGCTCTCACGCGCCATCGCTGCTGCTGCCCAGGATGAAGGGTGCGACGCACAGCGGGGCAGGGACAAACGCACTGATGCTCAGTCTGCTCATACGACTGCTGTGCAGAGTGACCATCGCTACCGATATGCCCGTGAAGGCCATCATCGTATCAGGTCCGCCTTTGGAGGGGCCTTTGGCTGTTGGCGGCTCATTGGCCAATGAGACTGATCGGCTTGTTGTGGCAGAGCGTGGAGCCACCGGGGTGGAGCTGGCCGACGGCACCAAGTTGGAAAGCGATGTTGTGATCTCCAACGCGACACCCGAAGTGACATTCCATGGCTTGATGTCCTCCGAGACCCAGGCCCGATTGCCCACGAGCTTCAGGTGCCATACTCCCCGTTCGTTCCTCTCCTCCAATGGGGCACTCGCGCTGATGCCACTGGACGTGCGGATGATGCTGGCGGTGGTTGTTGAGGAGGGCAGGAAACAGCTCAAGCACTATGACTACACGTCGCCCGTGATGAAGATCAACATCGCCCTCAACCAAATCCCCAACTTCACGTGCCTCCCCAACCAAGCGCCCGGCGTTGGTGCGTCACATGCCTTTTCGTTCTAGCGCTGAGGTGCGCGGCGCTCGTCTGCGTGTACTCACCGGCCGCGGGCCAACAGCCGGTCCGCAGCACCGCTGCACGATCCACCTGGGCGCGGAATCGATGGAGGACATAGAAGTGGCCTACCAGGACGCCCTCCAAGTATGCTGGCGCCCTCCTTTCTTCTTCCTTCTCAAGAATCAAAGATCAAAAAACTCAACAACCACAACGTTGGGTTTGGACCGGGGGACTGTGTGGCTTTGGGGGGGGGGCAGGGCACACCTTCGCGCAAGCCGGTGATTGAAATGACGATCCCCTCGTCCCTCGACCCCACACTTGCGCCCAAGGGCCATCACGTCTCGTCGCTCTTTGTGCAATACGTGCCCTACCGCCCGCGCGTACGCATCTCCTCCTCCTCCTCCTCTTTTTCACACGCGCACATACCGAGCCAAGCTGGCGGTCTCGTTTGACCTTTGTGTCTTTGTCGCGCTGCTTTTGGGTCCCTCGCAGGGAGGCGCGTGGGACGAGAGGACAAAGGAGGAGTATGCCGATCGTGTGTTCTCTTTGATCGACGCCTACGCGCCCGGCTTCAAGCAGTCCGTCATCTACAAGGACATCCTCGCGCCTCCCGACCTCGAGCGCGTGTTTGGTCTCACCGGTACCGCCTGCACCTCACCCCCCAAACCAAAACCTTCGTCGAGGTCTCGCTCACCCTCGCGTACCGCGATCTGAATTTAGGCGGCAACATCTTCCATGGGGCGATGGGCCTCAACCAGCTGTTCTTCATGCGCCCGGCGCCAGGCTACGCGCGGCACCAGACCCCCATTCCCGGTTCGTCGTGCCTTGTGCTCTATGCTGGATCACCCATACCGCATTGCTCATATGGCATGTGTTTGTGCAGGACTCTACATGTGCGGTTCCGGGGCTCACCCGGGAGGAGGAGTCATGGGCGCTGCGGGCAGGAACTGTGCTCGCGCCATCCTCGATGCGTAACAGGACTGTTGAGTCGCATCAGCTTGGTCGATAAACGCTTTATTCCCTCCTGATCTCAATGAAATAAGCAGTGGGCAGGTCCTTATCGGAGTCCTCCTTGAAGAAGAGGACCGCGACGTTCTTGTCCTCATACTCGATGTTGACCTGTGGCGATGGGTGTGAGAAGGGCCACACTGGGATCAGTGGAGACACGGACCTTGTCCAGATAGGCACCCAAGTCCGCCAGAACTTTCTTCTCGAGCTCGCGGAACTTGTGCTCCTTGTGGAGGTGAAACGGCACAGCAAAAATGGTGTAGGCGAGCAGATTGCCCTTATACAGTTGTTTGTGCTCAGTCACCACTTCGCCCCACATGTCGTTTATCTTCTCCACGATGGTTTTCCACGCAGCCTCTACGCCAGCCAAGAATGAGTCAAACGTCGTACCCCACCCAAGGGGCAGAGGCGTGCCAGATATGCGGTCCTGGAGGAGAGCAGGGTAGGCAGTGGGATAACGACCAAATAGCTCCCCCTTCTCCGCCATTATCTGGAGAGTCGTCACACCCGTGCTGGGGTCTGGGGCTTCAGTGCCCCGCAACCTTTGCTCACCAGCAAGTCAGAAGGCGATCAATCTACTCTTGTTGTCGATTTAATAATACCTGATGTCCTTGGCGGATGGACGTGAAGACGTAAACAAGTCGTTTTGTTGGGGTCGAATCGTTAGAGACGTGGTTAGCGTCAGGTGTCGCATCTTCATGGGCATATCCTTGAATTGTTCCATCGTGGCAGCAGGTTCTCGTTGCGCTCTGTTAGCTAGTTTTCACCCCTCTTGTGGCAGTCTACGTTACAGCCCAAAAAGCAAGCGCCGGTGCTAAAATTGGTAAGTGGCAGGTGATCTTTAATGCGAGCTGAGCGGGGAGAGGTTCTGGGTGCTGATCCGTTTTCGCGCCAAGTCCAGCTCCACCACTTTCAGCCGTAGCACGTCGCCCACTGCTCGCAACTTAGTAAGAATGAAAAGAGGCAAGTAGAGAGAGGGAGGGGCAGCATACCGGCCACAACCGTGAACGGGTCTACTGGCTCCTCGTTGCGACGCGCACTGGCGTTTGCCATTGGCAGCAAGTGGGAGACGTGACAAAGGCTTGTTACATCTACACCAATGTCGCAGAAAGCCCCAAAGGGCACCACATTGACGACGGTACCCATCAACTCGTCGCCCACTTTCAGGTCCGTAATGCTGGCCACTTCCTGCGCGCGTCAAGAACAAAATCAGTGAGTGACAATGATGTGGTTAGTGAACTCAAGAAGGACCTAAGCAAAGGTGGGCGACGGTGCACCTTGCGGAAGAGCGGCGGAGGCAGCTCATCGCGGATGTCGAGCCCAGGCTTTTTCAGGTTGGTGAGGATGTCCTGCAGCGTAGCCTCACCCACATCTAGTTTCTCCTGAACCATCCGTCGCCACGCCGGATCATGCTCCACGTTCTGGAGCTTGCTCGTAATCAACTGTACCACTCGGCTTTCCGCTGTAAAGAAGTAGGCATGAGGCGAGCCTCGTAGACATCACCACCGCCACCACTCCGAGGAGCTGAAAACTCACCTTCCTTCAAGAGATCCTGCTTGGTGATGCTCAGCATCTTGAGCAGCTTGTAGGTTTTACTATAGCTTTCGGGATGGATGGAGGTGGCGTCGAGAGGCTCGCGCCCTTCTCTGCGGTTGTAGACCCTTATGATCGCCAAGCACCCAACGAATGCGCGCGTCATGAGTTGATTTTCGATCCCTTAAGAGAGCCAATGGTGCGGGGGCTGGGGGACGAGTTACCGAAGGAAGCCTGCCGCTTGCTCAAAGGTTTTGGGTCCGATGCCGGGCACCTCCAGGAGCTCCCTCCGGTTGGCGATGAGGCCCTCTTTCAGGTCGCGATACTCGATGATCTTCTTGGCTCGCCCAGCGTTAAGACCGGACACGTGCTGGAGAAGCGCCACCGAGGCTGTGTTGACGTTCACGCCCACCCGGTTGACCACGTTCTCGATGCTCTCCGCGATGGCCTGGTTCAAGAGCTTCGTGCTAATGTCGAGCTGATAGAGGCCCACCCCGATGTTGGCCACGGGTATCTGCGTCAACAACAACAATAGCGGGGTGGAATAGGCGATGTGAGTAGAGCGCACAAACAGAGACACAGCGGGGAGGAATGCATGGGCAGACCTTGATCATTTCGCTGAGTGGATCTAGAAGGCGCCTGGCAATGGAAACGGTGCCGCGCTCCGTGACATCGAGCTCCGGGAACTCTTTGGCCGCCTCGGGCGACGCTGAATAGGCGCTTGCTCCCGATTCGCTTACCACAGCAAACCTACGTGCAGGGACGATGAAAACAGCGTCAGATGGACCTCCATCGGTTAATGCTTTGGGGAGTACGCACTGGAGCGACAGATTGGAGCGCTTGATAACCTCAGAGACAAGTTGTTCGGCGTCATGGTGGCCCGTGCCATTGCCGATCGCTACCAAATCAATGTTGTGTTTGACCACAAGCTCCTCCAATCGATCTTTGGCTCGCTTAGATAAGACAAACCCCCCAATCCCATCAGCCACATGTGCCACATGTGCCACAGCATTTGGGAGTGAAGGTAGACTCACTCACCTCGCGCATGGCCTGGCTTCGGTGCGGATACACGGTGTCGGTTGCCAGCAGCTTACCCTTCTGCATGCCGACAACAAGTTCCAACTAAGGAAGGCTTGCGCGCAAACACACTGGAGGAGAGAAGGAAACCTCATCAAGCACGGCAAGCTTGCAGCCAGAGGTGATGCCAGGGTCGATGCCCAGAATTCGTTTGTCGCTGCAGATGATCGAGCATGAGCATGAGCAGGAGCATGAGCATGAGCATGAGCATGAGCATGAGCATGAGCATGAGCATGAGCATGTTTGTTTAAGCGCGCTCATGATTGGCATGTATGACTGGTAGAAGCATAGTACCGAATGGGAGGAGCAATAAGGACCTTCTCTACATTGCGCGCAAAGATGGCGGCGGCCTGCTCCTCGGCCTGCGCGTTGATGGTCCGCAGTAGCTCCCGCTTTAGCGCAGGGAGCAAGAGGCGCTGGAAGCCATCTGTGATGCCGCTTTCCACCAAGCGGCGAACTTCCTTGTGCTGCTTGTCGTTGGACTTGTGCAGGAATTGCTTCCACATCGCATGCAGCATGGGCCCATGATCTACAACGAGAGCGACATTGAGCTTACCCTCCTTCTTCCCTCGGTTGAGTGCGAGAATCTGGTGAGCCTTCAACCTCCCGGCCGACATGGAAAAGTCCTGTTGTCACCACCACAAGCTGCCTGTGAGGAGGTCTGAGGACTGGAAAAAATGCTGTGGAGGGCCACGTGCCTCATAGAGTGCATAGACGTTGGTATCACGCTCTGTACTCTTTCCCTCGGCGGTGGATGACGGTGTTCTCTGCACTCTTTTGGCCGTCGATCGAATACGCGCCATGTTGGTGAACATGGCACGCAGAGTGCCTTTGGTCTGAACGAGACATCATTCAGCGAACAGCCCCAATGCATTCCATTCAGTCCATGAGTTAAAGCGAAGAAAGAACAACCAAGGACGAACAGACCTCTGGGTTGTCGGCAACCATTTCGGCAATGATGTGCTTGACCCCATCTCGCACCACCCCGCGGTCACCAAGGTCCTTGCGGCAGCTCACCAGCTGTTGTATTTGGGCTTCCAGAGCGTCGTCAGTAATGCTGAGAGAGAGGACCTGCTCCGCCAGCGGCAAGAGTCCTTTTTCGATGGCCTCCGATGCCTTTGTCTTCCTGTACGGAGACAATGCAATGAGACACCCACCACAACCACCACTGGGAAGGGAAAATTTGGTACTGCTTCTGTTTAAAGGGTGCGTAGAGATCTTCCAGTCGCTGAAGCTGCTCACACTCGAGTATAGCAGCAGAGAGCTGAAAAAAGTTTTCGATGTTAGCAACTGGAAACAACAGGCTGAACAACAACAACAACAAGGTCAGAGGGAATGGTCAACCTCCGGCGTTAGCTTGCCTTGCTCGGCAATGGACTTCTTGATCGTCTCCTTGCGGCTTGCTAGGCGGCACTGATACAAGTACTCCTTTTCCACAAGACGGATCTCCTCTTCATCGAGACCACCGGTCACGTCCTGTTCATGCATGTCATTTAGGACACGCTCTTATCTCGCGAATCCCAAGAAGCACTCTCTTACCTTACGATAGCGCGCAATGAACGGGACGGTGTTGTCCTGCTGACGCAGGCGGAGCGTGGCGTTGATCTTGTGCTGAGGAATGCCGGTGTTGCGTTCCACCGCGGCAAGCTGTTGATTGCCCAGAGCTCCTTTTCCCAGCCGCGGCTGATCGACCTCTTCTTCTTCTTCGTCGCCAACTTCATCATGATCCCTAGAGAAGACGGCCGATTGCCCAGCTTCGTGCTCTTCATGATGATCTTTATCGTCGAGTTCGTCGTCGGCACCAACGAGGAAGGCCTCTGCTCTTGGCTCAGCGTGTCCATGAGCAGCTGTGGCAAGCAACGTTTCGTGCTCTGATTGCTCAGCTCGACTCCGCTTCACCCTCTTCTTGGGGTGCTTTTGCTCCGTCTCGCCTTCAGTGCAGCCAGCAGATATGCGCCGCTTGGAAGGCTTCTTCTTCGTTACCTCGCTTTGCCCCAGCTCGTCAATGGAGGCATCAGCAGTGCTCCTTTTTCTACGCTTTGTCGCTGTCGTGCTTTCCTTTGGTTCTCCTTGCTGCGCAGCCCGGGCACGAAGCCCCGAATCGTGCAAAGATCTTCGTGTATTGTTGCTGCGCAAAGCGGCTGCCTGCGGCAGGAGGGACGACGAAGCCTGAGCTCGGCACCTGGAAACAGCAGAAGGGCCGACAACTGACTCAGCCAGCAGGCGGGCGCTACGTGTTGTGGGCAGTCGGCGCATTTTTGAGCTCCTACAAAAGAAACGTGGTTTCTTGCTTTGTTTCTTTGCTCGAGGACGTGCTTTTCTCGTGTTGTTGGAGAAAAGCTGCAAGGAAACAAAGCAAAGTAAAGGATGAGGGGACGATGCGTCATCTGTCCGTGAAGGGGCGAGCACAAAAAAATTCTGGCACACGTTTTTCCACACATAAGTGGTGAAGAAAGAGAGAGAGAGATGCAAGAGACACGATTTCCTTCTCTGCATGCCTTGGCACAAAAGCAAATCGCTGCGCGGAGTCAATCGGGAGGATTGGCGAGATTCCTGGGGATGGACCACAACCCCAAGGCCGCAGGACTCGTTGGGCGTCCTTCCCTTGGCTGCATGTACCGCCCCGGCATCGTTGCTGCCCCGGTACTGCGTTCTTACAACAAGATGATGGGCCTCCTTGTCGGCTCTGCGGCTGCTGCAGGCTTGGTTGTGTTCGCCCTCACGCGCGGCTCGAGACAACATCAAAAAAAGTAGGACACAACCATCCACGCAACAAGACGCTGCGGTCTGATGTGTGTGGTTTGGATGCACACACACACACACTGCTGCTTTGGGAGAAGACGTTCATGTACAGGAGAACCTCTGAAATATAAAAGCAAAAGAAGTACTTACTTTACACCTCCACTCGCCATTTGTAAGGGTGAGGGAGGCACGGCTCACTGCTGCTCGCGCCTGTTGAAGCCGCCCTTGCTCTTGGGCAGGAAAGCCCTCCGCTCGTGGAGCTCTCGCTCCATCCACCAGGTGGCGCCATGGGGCATTTTCTTCTTTGCCTCTTCGAGGTAGGCCTCGGCCTCTTCCAGCTTCCTACGAGCCTCCTCGACGGCCGCCTCGGCCGCGGCCTTGGCCTGCTCCGAATGCTGCCTGGCCTGCTCGGCGGCAGCACGGGCCTG
>NAVB01000097.1:0-15474 GCA_002179805.1 Acanthamoeba lenticulata | reverse complement strand
AAAAAGTACCTTTTTCAGGCGCGCGCAGCTGGCGAGGTTGAGCTCGCGCGGGAAGCGCTCGAGCGAGTTGTCCGAGAGGTTCAGGTAGGTGAGCGACGGCAGCTCGATCGGACCCACGTACGTGTTGTCCTCGGCCTCGGCCTCTTCGTCCTCTTCCTCTTCCAGCGCGCCAAACCGCGTCGACTCGGCTGTGAAAAAGACACGCACGTGTTGAGTGAGCAAGTGGAACACGTGTCGACATGTCGACGAGCCAGAGGCGACACGCACTGCCGTCGCCGTCGACAGAGGACACGTCGTCGATGCTGGCCGAGAAGGTGTCGTTGTCGGAGAGCGTGTCGAAGGAGCCCTCGCGCGGCGACGCGCCGATCGGGCACGTCGGGTCGGACACGGTGAGCGACCGCTGCGTGCGGGGCGAAGAAGACGAGGACGAGGGCGAGTGCAGGTGCGGGGCCGAGGCCGCTGCCGAGCCCGCGGCCATCCGCTCGGGGTTGATGGGCGTGGTCGTGAGCGAGGAGGCCTTGCCGGCCGCCAGCCGCTCGCGCAGCGTCATCTTGGCCGGCGCCGATGGGATGTAGGGCGGCAACGAGGGCGACGACATCAGGTCGCCCGCGGCCTTGGCCACTTCGTACGATCTGCATGGCACAAACGTTAGAAAACGATCTTGGAATTTTGAAAAACACATGATAAAATGAAGGAAAATAGTTAGAATTTTTGCGTACTTGCTGGTGCCGAGGTCGTGGCCGAGCGGATCTTCGGTGTAGCGCGGGCTGATGACGGCCGCCACGCCGGGCGAGGCTGGAGGCCGACCACGGGGATGAGCCAAGCGGACAATCATCATGAGAGATTAAGGAAGGTAAAGGAAAGGCACCTTTGAGCTTCTTCTCGTCCTTGGAGCGCCGTCGGAGGGTCCACTTCTTGCCCTTCTCCTTCTCTTTGCCCTTTTCATCGCTCGCCGTCAAGTGGGACGGCGGCGCGGCAGGTTCGCTGCCCGTTCGGAAAAAGTCGTCCGTCATCACATCGCCCGCTGTCCGCCCAGTGATTTTTGTAAGAATACAATTTTATATTTTGAAAAAAAGAATCCAAAATATTTTCTGAAAAGGAGGGAAAATGGACGTACTTCGTGTCTTTTTGTTCTTGCGGTTGCGCCAGCTCTTGCGCCAGGTGTCGAGCTTGTTAGCCTTCTCCTTGGATGGGCTCACGGTCATGGCGCCCGGCGCGGGCGAGACCGACCGCGGCGGCGCCGTCCCCTGCACACACGGCCCGCGCCACGATCATGAGCGTCCGCGCGCGCCAAGCAAGGCGCAGGGAAGAGGGAAGAGGCGGGCGCGTACGCCCAGGTAGTTGTGGTTGAGCGAGAGGAGCTCGAGCGAGGCCAGATAGCCCAGCTCGGGAGGCAGGCGTGTGAAGTGGTTCTTGGAGAGGTAGAGCTCCTTGAGGTTAAACAGGTTGCGGAAGCCCTCGTTGAGCTGCGTGAGCATGTTCTCCTCCAGGGAGAGCGTGACGAGGTTGATGACCTTGCCCAGCTCTTCATCCGGCAGGAGCGTTAGGTTGCACGCGGTGACGGTGATGCGGTTGAGGTTGGGCAGCTCGCGCAGGATGTGCATCAGGATCTTGTTCAGCTCCTCCTCCGTCTGCTGGGCGGCTCCTCCTGTATTGATCGTTCAGTGAGTGCGTTGTTCAAGTCATTTGTTTTTATTAGTATTATAATTCATTTATTTTTATTATTTATTCGTTCATTCATTTGTTTATTTGTTTGTATGTGTATGTTCTACAAATAAATAAAAGTTGTAAGAAGGGAAGAAGGAGGAGAACGAGAACCCTTTTTGGAGACTATCTCGGTGATGGCAAAGTGGGAGCCGCCCTTGGACTTGGCCAACTCGATGCCCTTGGATATCTGGTGGCCCATGACTGGCAGCTATGACACCTGCACGCTTCCTCCTGCTCTTGTGGATGTGTGCGTGTCTGTTGGGAGGGCAAGAAAAGCGGGAGTGGTGTGAGTTTGGGAGGCTTAGCCAGTCGCATGTGGCGTGTTTCCTGCCTTTATGCGTTCTTTGATGGTAATCCGTTCTTGTGATTGTGATAATGTCCACCAAATTGTCAAAATTGGACCAGATGTAGGTCATTTTGCGCGAGACGATTGAAAAGAATGAAATCAAATCAGAATGGCCACCAACGCGCCGAAAAAGATTGATACCACAGGTGGCAATAAACGGGAGGCAAAGCCGCCACAAAGGCAGAGGGGGCGGATGAAGGATAGCGAAAAGCGAGCAGGAAAAGAACGAAGGATCTAGGGGGAAGGCATACCTGCAGGCAACCAGTCAACAAACGCTACGAGGTGATTAAGGTTCGTAACCCAATCCAATCGTTACGCCGGCCAGAAGAGCAGAATCGATCAAAAACGGTACCCTTTTTCTTTTGAGTTCACGCTGCGCCGGTGTCCACCTGCTACCAACTGTCATTAATTAATTTCCCATTTTCTTTCGCTTCGATTTAATGTCGACATGTCGTCCCTTCGTAGCCCAAACTGTGGGCTTCCAGTTCCGAGCTGAGTGCATGTTCCTGCGAGGTCTGGCCAACGATACCGATAGGGCATCTCTACCGCCCTGCGATTATGTTGCCCAAGCGAGGAGGCTTATGTTGCCCCCAAGCGATTGACGCGGCCAGAGTACAAAGCCCTCGCTTTGTGGTCAGCAAAAGAAGAAGGCCAATCACGACAGGAATGTGCTGTCGGTAATACAGGCTGTGGATCACTTGATCACCGAAGCGCATGTTTACCGAGAGGGCGCGGCTCCTGGTCTTGACATGCGCAAGCCTTCTCTTCTTCCTTCCGTGAACACAGCGCCTTTGGCATACATTGGAATCCTCCTTCGCCGTTCGTATTTTATCCTTTTTTTCTTGCCAATTTCTCTTCAAGGTACAAAAGCGGCCCCAGGAGTAGTAGCCCGCAAACACAACTGAACCTCAACACACACACACAGGAGTAGCAGGCTGCTCTACGCCCAAACACAACCACAAACATAATGTCGGAGTACGAGCCCATTATGAGCAAGGGGAAGCATCACGACAGTGACAGAGCTCCAGAGGACGTGTACATTACAGTCGACTCCTCCTTCGACCCGGCGGTCTCGCCCACCAGAGCCGAGATTGAGTTCCCTTCCATCGTGGGCATCATCCTCAACGGCCTCTTCTATCTCATAACCGGCCTTATCCTCTTGCCTTTTTCCTTCTTTACCGTCGAGCCCCAGCAGCACTGCCTGGTCATTTTCTGGGGCAGCCTTGTGCGCGTCGTCAAGCAGCCAGGTCAGTCTCTTGCCTCTGCTCATCTCCATACTTACACCCATCAACGCTCACCTTTGTTCATGCTTGGTTGCTTGCAGGTCTCTACTGGTATTTCATCTTCGGCCGTTCCATCAAGGTCATCCCGACCTGCGTGCAGACGCTGGACATCAAGAAGTCTACTGTGGTCGACCGCAACGGCAACCCGATCGTCGTCGCCGGCGTTGTCACCTTCCAGGTCATCGACAGCGTCAAGGCCGCTTTCGACGTGAAGGACTACGCGGCCTACCTTGAGCGCCAGTCGCTGGCCGTGCTCAAGCGCGTGTGCTCGATGTATCCCTACGAGTGCCGCTCGGGCAAGTCGCTCCAGTCAGAGAGCGCCGAAGTGTCGGCCATCATGGTGCGCCTGCTCCAGGAGAAGGCCAATGTTGCTGGCTGCCGCGTGGTCTCCTACGAGTTGGCCGACCTCCAGTACGCCCCGGAGATCGCCCCCGGCATGCTCGTCCGCCAGCAGGCCGAGGCCCTCGTCGAGGCTCGCCACAGTGCGTTCCCCTTGTCGCTTGGTTTGCTCCTTCCGTCAAGAGCCAAATCTGACCCTGTCTATCTCGTTGTGTCTTGCAGCAATCGTGGACGGCGCTGTGCAGATCGTCACTTCGGCCGTGACCAAGCTGTCCGAGAATGGCGTCCACTTGAACGACAACCAGCAATCGAGGTGAGACCGCTTTCTCCTCTTCGCCTTGTGATTGCGATGCTGACCAATCTTGTGGTGGCTTCAAACCAGGCTGGTGAGCAACCTGTTGGCGGTGATCTGCGGAGACGCCCACGTAACGCCAACGTTCTCGGTCTCAGACACCAACGAGAGTGAGGACAAGGAGGCCAACGAGGCCTTCCAGCGTCAGATGATGACCACCCTCGCCCAGATCGCGCTCAACACCACCCCAAGGAAGTGAAGAGAACTTCTGCTTTTCTTTTTGAAAACCCAAATATCATTTTGGAAAATTTTGGAAAATTTTGTTAATGTTTCGATATTTTGGTATGGCGTCGAGATTCCGTTACTGTTCTAGAACATGTTGAAAAAAAGCTGTTTTATGTACATTTAACGGGTGTCTGTACACGCAAACGGTCCTCGCCAGAAGAAGACACGCCCGTGGTGACCCGAAGGCGCGAAGCTCTTTCCGCCTCTCCCCACCACGCGGTCTTCTCGGCTCTTTCGTCGAAGCTGTCTTTACGGTGACTCCTCGCCGGACCGACGCAGAGGGCTCACGCTCTCCTCCTTGATGGGCGTCGAAGTCTTGCTCTTCTTGGTGGCGTTGAGGAGCATGCTCATCGAGATCTTGGCGTTCGGGTCCTTCTGGCCGTCCGACAGCAGCTTCTTGCGGTAGCGCAGGCCGCACGCGTTGCACAGGGTGCCGCGGCCTTCCGGCCCCATGCGCCACTCGGTGGTCTTGGTCGCGCCGCAGTGCGTGCACACGCGGCCGGTGATGCGCATGCGCGGCTTGCGCTTCTTCTTCATCTCCACCTTGGGCGGCGCCGGGGTCGACGCCACGGCGAGCTGCGGCATGAGGGACATGTGGTACTTGAACTTGATCTCCTTCCTGCCGCCATCGCCCGCGGCGGCCGTGGTCGTAGTGGTCGACATCGCCGCTGCGGCGGCGGCGGCCTGGTGCAGGTCAGCCGGCAGCAGCGCCTCCAAGGCGGTCCGCGCTGGCGGGTACATGGCGTGGCCACCAGCCGGGAAGGCGAACGCGGGGTAGTGCGACGCGCCAGCGGCGTGTGGCGGGAAGGCAAAGCCCGCGGGCGGGGCCAGGTGCGCAAAGGGCGACTGGTGCACCGCGCTCGGCTGCTGCTGTTGCTGGGCAGGAGTTGGAGAAGTCGCCGACGACGGAGGCAGCAACGAGGCAAAGTTGGCCAGCCTGAATTCGGGAATGACTGTTCGAGCCACGAAAGCTGCCGTCAGCAAAGGGCGCCCGCAACGACCAATGAAAGGAAAAGAAAGAAAAGGAAAAGGAAATTGTTGTGGGGAACGTGCCTGGTGGCTGTTTGGGCGTCTGGGGCTGAGGCAACGGTTGTTGATGATGGTAGGTTGATCCAACCTGACCGGGCGAGGCCGGGGACGAGGCACCTGGCGAGACGGGCGCCGTCGGCGGCGGGAGCTGCACCAGGACGGGGAACGAAGAGCCAGCCGAGCTGGTCAGATGGCCCAGCGATGCAGGGGCAGTGGCCAGAGCAGCCGCGCAGGACTGCAGAGTCGAGGGAGCGCCGCCGGCATGAGGCATGATCTAAGGAGAGAAAGAGAGTGACGATGTGCAAGGGTGAGCTTCGTGGCCCAACCAGAACGTGATGCGGGTCGAGACGTCTCTACGTACATAGAGCGGGACGTAGCAAATCTGACCAAGCTGTGCAGCTGGACGCCCATCAACGGGCGTCATCATGGGAGGCTGCATGCTAAGAGTCGCCAGGGTGGCTGATGGTGGAGGTGGACGAAGCGAGTGGAAGTCAAAGGTGAAGGGAAGGTTTCCCTCTCACGTGTGGTTGCAAGAAGATGGATGCAAGTCAAGTTGGAAGGATTGGTGCTCACGCGTTGTGAGCTGAGCTGGTGTGAGAAAGTCTGAGGGGGCTCACAAACAGGAAGCTCGTGTGGCCGCCTTGTCTTTTTGCGGGTTGCGCCACGCGGGTTATGCGGGGTCTTCGCTTGGTGCGGGATCGGCCCTAACTTTGCGGACGCGTCGCTGCTGATTCGCCCCGCAAGGAGTTGAGCAGTGTCGACCCGACGTAAACAAGGCAAAACTTGGGCAGTTCCTTCGGTCGCCCGGACTTTGCGCCGACACTAGCCCACAAGTTGCGCATTGGCGGACGTTGCGGTTCTGAAAATCAAACGTACTCGGACGGATAAATCTGCGATTGGTACGAATTCGGATGCTTTCGCCCTATTGGTGTTATACTTGGCCAAACCTTCGCCCACAAGCTGCGGCCGGGACAACAATCAGCGGGCGGCGGCCTGATCTGGCTCGCGGGCTCTGCGATGCGGAGCAGTTCGCCGACAGCGTCGCCGCTTTCCGCCGGCGGTGCTGTGGGGCGGTTTGGAGGGCAGCAATCCCTTGTTACGTGACGTGGGAGGTGCGACGTTGCGGGCGGACCACGACCTTAAGATATCTTTGTGATCATGGCCGAAATATGGGCCGGGCATTCTTTGGATAGCTTGCCTGTTCATTCTTTGAGTGCTGCTGCCCTTTGGCCGACATTCTGCGAGTTACACGGCAAAGTTGCTGACCAGGATGACTGCTGGCAAGCAGGTGGCGAAGGGGTCCCTTCAACCTGTAGCGGCCCCTCTTTACGTCGAATCTCGGCCGCTGCTCTGCCCATTCACGGAGCCCTAATTAATGGGCAGCCCTTTAAATGGGGCTACCCTGCCGGCCATTACCATCATCACAGTGCGCTCCACTCGCTTGCAAGCCTCTCGAAACTCGATCATCCAGCCCCTTTTTAAGACCATGAAGACCATCCTCGTCCTTTGCCTGTGCCTCTTCGCCGCTCTTGCCCTTGGTCAAGATGCCACCACGCAGACGGTTGATGCCTCCAACGCGACAGCGTCGTACGCTGGAGACGCCGTGGGCACCTTCATCGGTAACTTGCTTCAGCCTATGCCCAGCTTGTACTTGACTTGCGTGATGATCATCGCTCACTCTTCTCTCTTCTTCGTTCTTTTCCGCCGCAGGTGAGCCGACGGTCAAGAGTGGAACGGGTGAGTGGGCCGTATTTGTGTTGTTGGTGTTCGACATTGTGGGGATTGTGTTTTTGTTCCACACCGGGGCATCTTCTGCGTCGTCCTCTTCTTGCACCCAGCTAGCCGCCCCAAAGCTTCCTGTTTGATGTGATCTTTCCTGTCGTTCTTCTTCTATGTTTGATGGATCATCAACGAATCACACTTTTTTCCTTCTCTCGCTCACAGTCGCGTTTTCCTCTTCTTCTACAGCGACCACCACGACCACGACCAACGACGCCAACACCGCGACCATCGTGGGCGCCACTGCCGTCACCAGCCCGGTCACTACTGTCGTCGAGACCACGCCGGTGGCCACCACGACCACCTCCACCGTTGTTGTTGCCTCCCCCGTTGTGGTCGCCTCGCCCGTCACCATCGTTGCCACCAGCGTACGCCTTTCTCCCGTCCTCCTGTCTCTTGATCGCTCTTGGCTGACCGGCACCTTTCACCATCCTCCTTTTCCTGTCCAGCCCGTCGCGACCTCGGGCCAGGCTCTTCTCACGGTGACCGCCGCCAGCTCGGCCGCTTCCCTTCAGTCGTTCCTCTCGTTCCTCTTCTAAGCGACTTCACCTGAAGCCAAGCTCCTCTTACCTCCCCCTCTCCTTCCTTTCGCACTTCATAATAAAACCGTCGATTAACGGTTTTCGCCATGGCTGAAGAAGACCAGACAAGAGTTCACAAGGTGTTTTTACTTTGGTATAGACATGAGTGAGGTGGGTGCTTAGAGGTTGGCAAGGAGCGAGTCGGCGGTGGTCTTGTCCACGCCCTGCTCGTCGATGGCGATGTAGTCCACCACGCCGTCCGTGGCCACGAGGGCGTAGCGGGCGCTGCACGGGGAGGCCAACAAAGCGAACTTGAGCAATCAACAAACCGCGCAGCAGTGGTGGTGGCGATGGGAAGAGGTCAGTGGTGTACATACCTCCTGGTGCCACCGAAGGGGCCAGTCTCCTTGACCAGGCCGACCTTGCGGGCGAATTCGGCGTTGCCGTCAGCTGCAGAGATGACGGTGAGTCATAGCTTCCTCATAAGAAGGCTCTCAGTGAGAACGACCACATACCAAGGAAAGTGATCTTGCCCTTGGCACCCTGCGACTCAGCCCAGGCGTCGAGCACGTAGGCGTCTGTGCATCAAAATCGATTAGATCGAGCGATTGGTTGTTTGCTTCGCGCAGCTGGGAAGGAAAAGGTTACCATTCACGGCAGTGCAGTAGACGGCATCAATACCCTTCTGCTTGAGCTTAGCCGCACCAAGCACGAACGAGGGGCAGTGGGTCTTCGAGCAGCCGGGCGTGAAGGCGCCAGGGACGGCGAAAAGGGCGACCTGCAGCCAACGTGACGTGTTATTTAACACAGCTGCAACTGGTGAGCGCAGATTCGTGTGTTAGCCAATACCTTCTTGTTGGCAAAGATTTGCGCATAGCCGATGGGAGTGGGAGCGTCGTTCTCGAGCGTGAGGAAGGTCACATCAGTGGGAATCTTGTCGCCAGCCTTAAGAGACATCTGCACACACCAGCGTGTAAGCGGTTGCACGTCACTGCACCAGGCGTTGGCTCTAGACTAAGAGACGGTACGTTGTGTTGGTTGTGTGAAGTGGTGGTGCTACTAAAGCTTGTTGTGGTGAGTTGTTGAACTATCGGCCAGCGACTTTCTGGCTTTTATTGGCTCTTTTGTGCCGACAAGCAGGTTCTCGGCCCGTGTCTTGTTCCCGCAACGGCGCGGCAGTTGGAGGAAGAAGTCGGCGCATCGAAACCCTCGCGGGCCGATGAGAACACCACGGTTCAGAGAAGAGACGAAGGATTGGCGATGCGGGGACATGTGTTGCTACACTCTTGCAAGATTGCGCCTTTTGGAAAATCAACGTTGTTTACAGAGAGATGGTACAAATCAACAGCTTCACCATTCCTCATCCTCTTCAGTCTCTTCGCCCTCTTGCCAATAGCGCTCCTCTTCAATTTCATCGAGTGTCTTCGGGCTTCGCCGCAACTGCAGCGAGATGTTGAGGGCCGTGCGGTCAGCACTTTCGTGCGGTATGCCGGTGAAGAGCTCGCCGAGCCGCACACGGGCCTTGGCGAAGAGCGGCAAGTTGCCGAAGGCAAAGTGAGGCGAGCTGAAGGAGTACTTCGGTTGGTATCGCGGCTCCTCTTGGGCAGACGCTTCCATGTTCGGTGTGGACGGCGAGGGGGCGACGGTGTGCGTAGAAGAAGAGGAAGAGGAGGAAGCAGACGAGAGAGGGTCCGCAGTCGACATACAAAGGGGAGGGTAGGACAGTGAAGAGGGTGCCGCGTAGGACGAACTGTGAATCGTGTAGAGAGCCGAAGAAGAGAAAGGAGATGAAGACGTGGACGTGGTAAGGTCGGAGGTTAGGGCGGCCATTGTAAGACCGCCGCTGATGAAAGCTGCCGTGTGAAGCAGAAGCCCGCCCCTCCTCGAGTTGAGCGCTCCCTTCATTTTTGAGTTGATTCTCCTCAATTTGAAATCCTCAAGTTGAAATTTCTCCGTTCAATTTCAACAGATTCAAATCGTCAAAGGATATCTACAGCACCAAACAACACGATGCAGTCGTTAGCAACGTCCATTATAATGGCTGTTTTCGGAACTGCAAAATCACCAAGTGGACGAGGAAGCAGTCTTTCGTAATTGGCACACGAAACAAGTGGCACCGGTGCACCTCAAGAAGGACACGTACCGCCAAGAAGCACTTGCTTATGTGCGGGTTGGTGGCGTGGTGAGCGATAGAGAGACTGTACTTGCGGCACGAGACACCAGCAAGCAACACGAAGGCTACTCCTTTTATAAGAGGAATTTCAAACATCCCCGAATTTCTACACTGAGGCCTGTTCAGCATATTTTAACTTTCCTCGTTGGGTACCTCCGGAGGTTCGGGGTGGGTGGCCAGGGAGGTGATGCTGCCTGGCAGGGCGTAGGTTCCCCTCCTGTCGTACACTCATTTTCTCCGTTTTGTGCTTCTCGGCCGACCTGTCGCCGCCGTCAAACCTATTCTTCCTCACTTCGCCTTCTGCTCGAGCCAAGTGCAGCGTAATGGAAGTGGAAGTGAAAGTGGCAGCGCCCACGATGGAGAAACAGGCCGCTGCAGCCGAGTTGGCAGAAGTGCAGCATCACGAAGTGGTCACCGGGGGTGGCCGGTGGCGGGTCACCCTCTCTTCGGATGCCGACCACCCCGATGGCCTGTGCGTAGCGGTTACATGGTGTGCTCACCACCACTCCTCTTCTTCATCATCGTCGACTGCAGCTATGCCTGTTCTTCCCCTTTGCACCACCGGTGAACAGGTTGCGACCTCCGCGCCTTGCTGCCGTCCAGCTTTACAGTTTTCTCTTGCTTTTCCTCATCTCCTTCATGTTTTTTCAGGCTCGGCTCTGCTTCAGGCCACCATCAGACCACGAGGAAGAGGGCGCAACATCAACACAACAACAGCATGATGGCGGTGATGACAGTGAAGGATCACAAGTGGGACGGCAGCTGAAGAGGAAACGGCCCGAACAAGAGGAGCTGCTACAATCAACTATGCGCCCCCGCAAAGCCTGCCGCACCACTCAGACCGAGGACGGCTGGTGCGACGTGCATCAAGTGAACCACCTCCTCGACCCACACGCCTTCTGCGGGAACGCAGCGTCGTCGCCGTCCATGCCGCTCACCTTCCATCAGCTGCCTCTCGAGCTCCAATTTGAAGTCTTTCTGCGGCTCCCGCTACTCGACGTAAGCATGACTTTTTCAGTGTTTGTGTCCAGCTGCGGCACGTTGTGGTTGGCTGAACCTCGCGAGGGCTGATCCGCGGTGCCGCGTATGATCAGGTGATGGCGACGATCCCCCTCGTGTGTGCGCAGTGGCGCGAGATGGCGTCGGACGAGACGCTCTGGCACGGCCTCCACGCACTCCACTTTGGTGGGCCCAAGCGCAAGTCGGGTACGCCGCCCACCCACACCTTCAAGGCACTGGTCCTGGCCCTGGCCCTGGCGCTCACTACGGCCGTCGCTGTCGACGGCGTCAGACAACTCGTGGCGCACCGAATGCGGGGCGATCATGCGGCGGCTGGCCCGCCGCCAGCGCGGCTGGGAGGCGCACCTCGCGGCCGAGCGACGCACGTTCCGAGGCAGCGAGCTCATGCGCGCCATTCACGACGGTACGAAGCGCCCGTCCTCGATGTTGCGCTTGGAATGCCAAGCATGCGCCGCGTTCCGGTTCCGCTGACCGTTGTCCATCCACGCAGGCCATCTGCAGCTCGTGCGGCACATGGTCGAAGGCCCCGACGCGAGCGAGGTCGACATCAACCACCGCGAGATGCCCAACCGCGACACGCCCCTCATGGCGGCCGCCCGCGACGGCCACCTCGAGATCGTCAAGGTCCTTTTCCTTCCTTGCCCACGTCCTCTCTCCCCTTCCCGTGCTGACGTCATCCATTTACCCTGTCCAGTACTTGCTGGCTCGCGGCGCCGAGGTGGACGCCGTCGACCGCGACGCCTGCTCGGCGCTCGCCCACGCGAGCATCCGGAACCACCCGGCCGTGATCGAGCTGCTGCTCAGCGCCGGCGCCGACGTGGACCGGGTGAGCCGCGAGACCTGCACGCCGCTCATGTACGCCGCGGGCCACGGCCACGCCGAGGCCGTCCGCGTGCTGCTCGACCCCGGCGGCGCGTCGCTGACGAGCAAGGACCGCGACGGCTTCTGCCCGCTGCTCTACGCCGTGACCAAGGGCAGCCGCGAGGCCGCCACCCTCTTCCTCCAGCGCGGGGCCGATGCCAACTCGGCCTCCTCGCGCGGGTGGACGTGCCTCATGCACGCCGCCGGGGGCGGCTACGACGAGCTGGTCGACTTGCTCCTGCAGCGCGGGGCCGACGTCAACGCGGCCTTTGAGGACGGCCGCACGCCGCTGTGCTTTGCCGCCAGCCACGGCAACGCCGGCATCGGTACGTGCGCCGTGACCTCGCGCGCGTCGGTGCGTGCGTCGCCTAATTCACTGCGTGACGACAGTGCGGAAGCTGCTGGCGGCGGGCGCGCAGGTGGATCGGCGGGACGAGGGCGGGTGGACGGCGCTGCACATGGCCGCCGAGGCCGGGGCGAGCGAAGTCGTCGCGCTGCTGCTGGCCAACGGGGCTGATCCTGCGCTCCGGACGGACGACGCCGAGACGCCGCTAGACGTCGCGCTCCACAACAACAACAACGAGGAGGACGAGGACGAGGAGAACGCCACGGCCGACCTGCTCCGCCGGGCCATGGGCCTCCCCGCAGCGCCGCAGCCGGTCCCAGCGGTGAACGACGTCTTGGTCGACGACGCCGAGTACGAAGGGGACGACGAAGGTGAAGAGGGAAGAGAAGACGATGATAGTGACCAAGATGGAGATGATGATGATGATGACGAGGGGCGGGATCCGTCGTTCGCGCCTTGAGACCGGTTGTCCGACAACTGATCATCGTATCATGTGGGGTCACGATTGGCCTGCCAGTCGCACAAGAACGTTACCAAATAGGAAGATGTGGCTTACAACGCCAGCACTTCGTCACCGGGGTACGCATCGTCACGTGGTTTGTGAGCCTAGCCAATGGCAACGCGTTTCATTTGGCCAACAACATTATTCGATTGGTCGGGCTCGGAGCTGAGCAGCCGAGGCAGACGAGGAGGGACGAGAAGCGGCTCGGAGCTCGGGCGAGTGTGTCCAATCACGAGCCCAAGAAGCCAGCCTTATCATTGGTGAGGCTGAGGCTCGGCTGGTCCGTCCATAAAGAGTGAGCGCTTAGCGACGACAAATTCAACTGCCAAAACAAACTGAACACAGTGCAGGCGACGATGTACAGTTACTCGCACGGCGAACCCTCCTTCATGCAGGCCCTCATGATGTCGACCCCAGCGCCTGGCCTAGTGGGCTACCCTCTCGACTACTACTGCCCCGCCCCGACTCCAGAGCCGCTTCAACAGTCCTTTCCTTACGATTCGTGGTCCACGAGCGATCTTCCTGCTCCTTTGTCGTCGTCCGCCCCCCAGGCGCCTCTTCCTGCGTGGCCGGTATACCAGCCGTTTGCCTTCAGCCGCCTCCCTGGGCCCTATTCGTCGCCGCTCTACACAGCCAGCTGCGAGCCCTGCTCGCCAGCATCTTCGGCGCCCACGACGGTGACGGTCTCCTCGCCGCCCGTGCCTCACTCGCCCTCCTTTGCCGAAGTGACGACGGTCATGTCCCCCGCCTCTTCTCCCCACAGCTGCGGCAGTGGCTACTTTCCGGTTGCCCACCAGTTGTCGTCGCCGGTGACAAGCCCCGGAACCTCTTTCTCGGTCCACTCGCCAGCCCAGCAGCAGCGGATGATGATGCCGTCTTCTCCGCCGCAGGATGGGAAGAAGAGGCTTGTCTACTACTTCTCGGTCATGCCGGAGAAGAACAAGCCCATCTGGGTGGTCTTCTACGACCGCGTCGACTACCCGCTCGACGAGTTTGTGCTTCATCTTGAGCCCATCCGCGAGGAGGGCTCCGCAGCGGCGGAACCCGGCGCGATGTTCGCCCCGAGCCACACGCTCAAGTCCGATCGCGAGCTGTCGTGGCGAGCGTCCAACAACGAGGGCAGCCTCGATGTGGGCCTCGTCCAGTACAAGATCGCCTTCACGTGCCCGGACGACACCTACCAGCGGGCGATCTTCCAAGCCACGCTCACGAATCCGGTGAACAACTTGACCATCGACCTGGGCGCCATGTCCATCGTGAGCACGACCAACCAGCGCTCCGAGGTCTTCTACTCGCGCATCAAGAAGCGCGCCCCGAGCAAGAACCACCGGAAGCTCGTCCGCAACTTCAAGAAGCATCCGCGCAAGATGCGGCACTTCCTCAATGGCAAGGGCCGCAGCTCGGGAGCCAAGCAGACCAGCCGCCGTGGCCACCGCTTCGTGCTCGAGGAGTACATCTGGGCCGTCGATCTCATGGCCACCATGCCGTGAAGGCCGTGCCCGCGCTGAAGAACTGGGGGAGGCAAAGTGCTTGGTTCCTCCCGTTTTAGCCTACTTACTGTACATAAGCAACACCAAAAATGGACTATCTTTGAACAAGAGCAACGTTGGATTGGCACATTTTTATTTTTGTTTCCATCTTGCCTGCTTGGTCCAAGCAGTTGTTGTTTTTACTAGAAACAGCAATCGCAGTCAAAGGGACAAAGAGCCGTTCCTGCACATGTGGCAATTGCCTGCGTCAGTGCCACGTGAAGGATTTTTTGGCGCCAAAAAAAGGGAGCAAGAAGGTGCAGGCAACGTCGTACCGCCGCCTCGATTCATGCGGAGCTCGTCCTCGCTGTAGACCGGGAGGCCATCCACGTACTTGCGGCCAGACTGCTTCATGCCTCGACTGTTGAACCAGTCGTCGCCGTCATCTGGGTTTCGGGTACCGGTCATACTCGAGCGCGCATAAGAGTCAGGGGCGCTGACGCAAGGGCGTACCCGTTTTGAATGCATTGCCAGCAGGGGCGGCCTTGGCCTTCTGCTTCCTCTTCTTCTTGTTGTTCTTGAGCTGTGAGAAGATGTCATCGAGCCCGTCTTCTCCTTCATCCTCTTCCTCCTCGCCGGCCTCATTGTCCTCTTCCTTCTCAGGCTTCGCCTCTACGCGCTGCTTCTTGGCCTGCGGGCCCGCAGCGGCGGTTGGCTTTTGCTTCTTCTTGGCGGCAAAGGCCTGCTGGAGGGCCTTCATCACATCCTCGGCCGTGCCAAGCTGCTCTTCCTCTTCCACTTCTTCTTCTCCCTCCTCTTCCTCCTCAGCATCGTCCTCGTTGAGGTCTTGCTTCTGTTCCTCCTCTACGTCTTTGTCTTCTTCTTCGTTACGCCGCTTGGTGCCCTTCTGCTCCTTCTTCTGTGCAGCTTTGGGACCACTGGTCGTGGTCGTGGTTGTGGCTGTGGCCTTTTGCTTTGACTTCTGCTCCGGCTTCGCTGGTGGCGTCTGCACAGCGCTGGTGCCGGCGGCCTGCTCCTTAGCACGGGCCTTCCTGGCCTTCTTCTTTTCCTTCTTCTTTTGGTTCAGGAGCCGCTTCTTCTCCTCGGCACTTGCCGTGCCCTGATTGTAATGCGAAAACAAACGGAACGATGATTCATTTTACACCAAAATGAAATGAGCGGATTGAAGGTGAGGAGGCACCTCCTGAGCGGCGGCCGCCACTTTGCCTGAACCCGATTTGGCAGACATTTGCTTGCGATTAATCAGCACCCAGATTGAACGAGCAGAAAGAGAAAAAGAAAAAGCACAAATAAAAATTTAAAACAAAAGATCAATAACGGCTTCGGGCGCGAAATCTGAGCGCGACTTGATTGTCGATTGCGCGCCGAGCTGTGCTGCGCACCTTCCCAATCACTTGCGGTGGTTAGCGCTCCACCTTCGTGGTGGATCGTTCTTCTTGCTGCTCTAATACACCCGCTGGAGGCCATTTTCGTGGCCAGAGCATCTCGCTCCCCCCCCCCC
>NAVB01000096.1:0-76610 GCA_002179805.1 Acanthamoeba lenticulata | reverse complement strand
CAGATATCGCCCGACGACGCTGCCCTTCGTGGATCCGATCGAGAAGCTGAAGCAACAGGTCAAGAAGGAGCCCGTCGAGCCCAAGGAGAACCGATTCAAGCTGGAGGACACGGCCGCGCTCGACCTGGAGGACCTCCTCAAGGGCATTGGCGACGAGGACGACGCCTCTGCCAGCGCCGCCGCAGCCACCGCCGAGACAGCCGTCCAGGTTCAGCCTCCTTGTTTGTTGATTGCCCGTGCGCTTGGCCGCTCAATTGATGCGTGAGCAGGGAGGCGAGGAAGAGGAGGCCAAGGCCTACGCCGAGGAGCAGGCCGTCAAGAAGCGCGACATCACCAAGTACTTCATTGACAACGATCCCACCGTGCGCATCCCCCTTTTGATTGTATCCTTCTTTTGTTTATTATTATTCTTTATTCTTTATTCTTTTATTTAATTGAAATTAAAATTCTGAACGGAACTGCAGGACGAGCGGCTGTTCTATGTGCAGCTGCCCACGTCGTTGCCCATCACGCCCAAGACGCCGCAGGAGCCGCCACGCAAGAAGCCGCCCAAGAATCCCAACCTGCCCACCATGGTGCCCGCCCCTGCTCGCCTCAACGATCCATTGCGGCAGCCGCTGGTGCTGACTCGGCGGGGCGCGGCACACCTCACCACTAGGAAATCTTTGAGCCGACGGTGACGCAGGTGCCGCCGGGCTTCCTCGGCCAGATCTACGTCTACAAGTCGGGCAAGGCCAAGATCAAGCTCGGCGACACCCTCTTTGACGTGCGTTTCTCTGTTTGTGTGCGACGTGTAGAAGACGTTTGCTCATCGTCGCGCGGCTGGTACAGATTGTGCCGGGCGCCGAGTGCGGATTCCTGCAGGAGGCGGCCTACATCTCCAAGGAGCAGGGCGTGTGCTGCGTGCTGGGCGAGCTCGAGGACCGCCTCTCGTTCGTGCCGGACATCGACAGCCTCCTCCGTGACCAGCTCGACCTCAACCGCGACTCGCAGCCTGACGCCGCCATCGCCGCCGCGGCCGCGGCGATGATGATGACCGATGGCCAAGTGTGAGCTCCCGTGCACGGAGGGCCACAAGAGTAACCAAGTGTGCATGAGGTGGTGTCACCAACGCAAAAAACGGAATTGCAAAATGGAGCCCACGGGAAGCAGGAAAAAAGCGGGCGCGCAAGGCCCAAGGTTGTTGTTGTCGGCGTGACCGTTGGCCAGCGGGGACGGCCTGGAACGTTGGTTACCTGGGAGTAGGGTTTGCGCACGAGGACCTCGAGAAGCAAAGGAAGTGAAGGAGGCGGTTCAGGCCTGGGCTGAATTGATTGAAAAACGTTGGCCTCGACGGTGAAAGAGATCGTCATACAAGTTGGGGAAAAGGAAAAGATCCGAAATCCAAGTACTTGACTTGATACACGCGGGTCCCGCAAGTCATCTTCGATGGCGGAACCAACACTCTCCGGAACACGTACGTGAACAGAAGGACCTCCGTCTTCTCTCTTCGTTCTTTAGTTCCGTCGTTTTCGTTTTTGGCTGTTTTTCGTTCTTCGATTTCGTCTCCATCTTACGTGAGGAGAGCAGTGGTTTCGGGGCACAACCTGCGCAAGGGCCGCGCAATTGACGACGACAATGTAGGCAACCCTCTTTTGCCCCCCTCCCCGCTTTCGTTTCGTTCTTTTGCTTCGATCTTTTCGCGCCTTACACTTTACGCGCGCACAAAGTGGGCTCCCTATGTGGTGGTCGCCCTGCTAGACCGTAATGACTATGACACACTACTGGCGAAGCAACAGCTCGACCCACACAGCTTTTTGTACAACTACCAACGTGTCTATCCACAAGTACCCATCGCCTTCCCTTGTCTCTTTTTCTCGTCTCTCTTTTTTAATTTATCTTTTTCGTTCTTTTATCGTGCAGAGGCGACACACCTACCGAACCGACCCGCCCAAGGAAGAGTCCGAAATAGAGACCAAATGGGAGGACCAAAACTTCAGCTTGTGCGTCCACCCGTGGTTTTATTTTTATAAATTAATTACTTATCTTTTCTGTGCCACAGTGCCCCAATCTCTACCAAGGCCGAGCAGGAGATCCTCGTCGAGCTGTGGAACGCGCGACCCGCCGCCCCCAAGGACGGTACGTGTGATCGCCCTCTGTCGCCTTCTCTTTGAGCAGCTGTCTCACAACCAAGCCTCCTTTCCTCTGTTGTCAACGAACCACTTTGGACGATGTCAATTCAGAATTCTTGGGCGAGGCGCGCATCAGCCTTCGCTCGCTGTTCGTGACCGGGGCCGATGGCAGTCAGCGATGGCTGGCCATCAAAAAGTACACCAGGACCTGTTGCCCCCCTATAGTGGCCAAGTGCTGACCAATCTACGACGTCGTCGTGTCTCGGCGATTACAGGCGGCCGGTCGGCGGGAGCGATGGCGGGACGTCGGGCGGACAGTTCTTGTTCACCTTCACGCTCACGGCCCCAAAGCTCACCTACGTAAGGCCGCTTCCCCGTCACGCATGCCATGCATTCCACGAATTCCATAGTGAATGATGTCATTCTGTGCGCAGGATGCCGACCTAGCCATGCTGTTCCCGGGCTTCAGCTGCTCGGTCATCAACATCAACGACTACATCTCGGATGAGGCCCTCGAGCTGATGGGGCCCGGGAAGAGGAAGCGCCAAAAGGTGCTCTTTGAGATCATCAACACCGAGAAATCGTACGACTTCATGCCTTCGTTCTTTCCTCCCCCGTTTTCGTTTTCGTTCTTTTGTTGTTGACTCTTTTTGTTCAATACAGGTATGTTCGTGATCTGTTCATGATGAACCAGATGTTCGTGGTCAAGCTGCGGGAGAAGGAGATCCTCACGCGCGAGGAGATCTCCTCCATCTTCGCAAACATCCCCACCCTCCAGGACATGCACCTCGAGCTCTTCAAGGTCCCCTTCCCTCTCCTTTAGCGCTTCTTTTTAGGTTTGTATTAATTTAATTAATTTTTATAATTATTGCATTTTGTGCAGACGCTGGAGGCGCTCCTTGAGAAGGACCGCAGCAAGACGGAGGAGGAGATCGTCGAGACGGGCGTCATGAACGACAGGTTGGGCGACATCTTCCTCGAGCGGGCCAGTTTATTCAAACACTACGCCGTACGCTGCCTTCCCTCTTGCCCTGGCCTGGTTGTGCTGGTGTGTTGTTTCAATGTGTGCTCATCGTCGTCTTCATGATCATCGTCGTCGTTGTCGTCGTTGTGGTGCCTGTGCAGGCTTTCTGCAGCAACCACATCAACATCGGAGTCAAAATCAAGGCCCTGCAGGCCCAGAAGCCGGCTTTTGCGGCCTTCCTCGAAGAGTGCTTCAAAGCGCCCGAGTCGCGCGGCCTGCCCATCGACTCGTTCCTGATCACCCCGCTTCAGCGGATGGTCAAATACCCGCTCTTGCTTGACGTACGTCGTCGCCCACGCGCCCTCGTGAAGCCCTCGATGATTGGCTTGGCTCAATCCTGACGACTTTCGACGGAAACAACACCGCCAACAACATACAGACGCTGATCAAGGCCACGCCCGAGGAGCACCCGGATTACGGGACGATCAAGCAGGCGCTGCTTGAGATCAAGAGCGTCGTGGACCAGGTCAACAAGCGCACCCGACAGGAGGCCCGCGTCAAGCGCATGCTCGACCTCCAGAACCAGATCCTCCACGGCGAGGTCCGCGTCCCCCCCCGCGTTCTCTGTTCCAAACATGACGTCAGCAGCCACATTAACCTGATATCAACACGTGCAGACGTTCAATTTCCTGGACCGCAACCGACACGTGGTCAAGGAGGGCATGGCCAAGATCGCGGGGAAGGAGACGTACCTGATCCTCTTCAACGACGTGCTCACATTCACTCGCAAGAAGAAGGAAAAGTATGACGTCAAGGTATGCACTCCCCACAAGAACGAAAACGAAGAACGAATGCGAAAAAAGAACGAAAGCGAAATGTTTATTTTTTGCTTGGGGGGATGAGCACAGGCCGTGATCCAGCTGAAGGGCAAGAAGTGGGCGTTCCTCACCGTCGTGCCGTCGTTCAAATCGTCCGGCTCGACTGTGCGCAAGAAGGACATGAACGACCCCGTGCTGGTCATGATTCCCGAAGACGACTTTGTCGACTCGGTGCCCACGATCCCGGCCTCTCTCTCAGCCGACGCCATCCTCAGCTCGGGCTCCGAAAGCGCACGGGGCCCGTCCTCGTCGTCGCTCGACCCAGGCTACCTTCCGCCCTCGCCGCTGTCCTCCTCGCCGCACTTGACGCCGTCGCCTGCGTCGACGCCCGTCTCCCCGTCGCCTGTGTCGTCCTCGCCCCTGGCCTCGTCCTTGTCGTCGGCCTCTTCGTCCTCGTCGGGGTCGTCCCTCCCATCGCCACGGGCCTCGGCCACGGCCACGCCGTCGCCGCCGTCCTTCACCAAGGCCTCGAGCAGCAACAGCCTGCCGATGGCCTCGGCCACGCCGTCGACGCCCCACGCCAGCGGCACGCAGTCGGCCGCCCTGCCGGCCATCCCGAGCATCGTCACGACCCCGTCGACGCCTTTGTCCCCGTCGGCCCCGGCGCCGTCGATGAAGAACCTTCCGGAGACCAACAGCAACAGCAACCAGTTTGCCGAGGGCGGCATCTACAAGTTCTTCTTCAAGTCTGTCGAGGAGCGCAACGAGTGGCTGGTCAAGCTCCGCAAGGTAGCCGCCTCGGCCGCGCCCACGCCCACGCACCTCGCGCCCGTCACGGCCGCGCCTGCGCCCGTGGCCGCCGCCCCGCCGTCCGGAGCCGGCGACGCCAGCCCCAAGAAATGTACGACCTCGTGCATAACATTCTTGGAGACACTCGCATTCTTGAGATAACTCGACTCACTCGACGGGCTTGCCATTGGGCTGCAGCGCTCACGGAGCTGGTCAAGCAGAAGGAATCGCGACGCAACTCCCGCACGCGCTCGATCTCGGCCGGCGTCAACCTGCCGCCGGTCAAGTCCGAGTCGGGCTCGCCCCCGCCCTCGGCCGCCGGCGGCTCGCCAGGCGGCTCGCCCCTGGTCGGCCGTGCCCCGGACAGTCCCAAGCCCTCGTCGAGCCTGAGCCGTACGACCGCCCCCGGCCTCTGCTCTGCTGCTGACGTCACTCTGACGTGTTCTTGATCATGGGTTGCTGACGTCATCCGCCTCCTTAGCGCGAGCCGAGTCGTCGTTGGCCTCATCGGCGTCGTCGGCGTCGTCGCCGACACTGCCCTCGCCGGGCTCAGTCGAGCGGGCGGCCAAGGCCGCGGCCGAGCGCGAGGCCGCGCTGCAGCAGAGGCTGAGCGAGCGCAACGCCGAACTGGTCGAGCTCAAGAAGCGGCTCGAGCACGAGGAGGCCCTGCGACGCGAAGTGCAGCTCACCTGCCAGACGCTTCAGCGCAAGATCGTCGACACCGAGCGGGAGAAGTCCGAGAAGCTGCGCGCCGAGCGCGAGAATTCCGAGTTTTTGCGGACCGAGGTGGTGCGCCGGCTGGACCAGGTCGAGAAGCAACTCTCAGAGGAGAGAGACGAGCGCCGGCGCGAGCGCGACAGCCGCCACAAGCTCGAGGTCAAGCTCGACAAGATGTGGGACTCGCTGCTCATGGCCATCAAGAAGCACGGCGCCGCCGAGCCGCGCCCGGGCGGCCCGCAGCTGAGCTGGCAGGACCTCGACCGCGAGGGCGCCGACTTGATCGACAACGACGCCAAAAAGAACGAAAAAGACGACGATGCCGCCGCCGCCAAGCGCGAAAGCGATCCAGGCCCGCTCTCCCCGCGCGCCAAGCGGAAGGAGGGCAGCAAGCAGCATCACGAGAAGGGCGACAGCGACAGCGGCAGCAGCCACGGCAGCGGCCGCCGCGACAAGCAGCAAAACAGCAGCCCGGCGTCGGCCCGCACGCAGCACAGCCGGCCCAGGGCCGACACGGAGAGCGACGGCAGCGACTTTAGCGGCAGCGGCAGCGAGATCGGCACCCGGGCCGGCCAAGCGGCTGCGGCCGCCTCGCCCGGCCGGGCGCGGGCGTCGACCGGCAGCGAGAAGAAGGCCCAGTGGCGCATGAGCATCTGGTGGGGCAACAAGCTCGGTGGCGGCGGCGGTGGCGGCGGCGGCTCGCAGATCAAGACCGGTAAGAACGAGGTCGCGTCGCCGGTGGCGGCGCGCCGGGGGGAGAGCGAGGCCGACAGCGAGGGCAGTGAGCGCGACGACTCGCCGACGACGGGGCCGCGCGACATCAAGCGCAAGCAGATGGAGAAGACGTCGTCGTGGCGCTCCAAGAAGGGCAACACGGCCAGCCTGCCCCGCACCATGTCCCACGGCAGCATGGAGAAGACCGCCGAGAAGCTCAAGAAACAGTCGACGTCGACGGCGGAGGACGCCGGCGCCAGCAAGTCCCCGTCGCCCGTCGGCAAGCAGAGCAGCAAAGAGGCCAAGCAGAGCCAGAAGGAGGAAAAGAAGAGAGAAAAGGAGCTCCGAAAGAGCGAAAAGGAGAAGCAAAAGGACAAGAAGAAGGGCGGCGGCGGCGGTGACGCGAATGGCGCCGACGGCGCGGGCCGGATGCAGCGCGCCAACTCGCTGCCCGACGGGTCGACGCCGAGGGGAGGCGCGGCGGCGAGCTCTCCCGCGCTGCTCGAGGACGACGAGCACGACGAGCAGGAGGAGTGGGAAATCGATTCCTCGGCCACCACCAAGGGCGGCAAGTCCGACAAGAAGAAGAACAACAAGGACAAGAACAAGAAGAACAAGGACAAGAAGCAGCACAACAAGAGCAGCAGCAGCGACGACGACGAGGAGGACAAGGACAGCGACGAGGACAGCGACGACGAGGCCGCGGCGGGAGGAGGAGGGGACGACCTGCTGGTGGGCTCGCCCCGCCACCAGGCCCCTGCGCCGGAGAAGGGGGGCAAGACGAAGATGAAGAAGGCCAGCAGCAGCCGCTCGCTCGCGCGGTCGGCCGACGCCGTGGCCACGAAAAAGGTGGCCAAGAATCGCTCCTGATGAGGCGAAGAGGCGTTGGGCTTGCGCGTCTTGTCTGTCCCAGAAAAACAATAAGAGAAGGGTTTTCTTGCCATTTTTCGTGCAAGGTGTAGGTGAAAAAACTTTTGGTCGTTGCAGTGAGGAATCAGGTGCGTGCTGCAACGGTAGAGTTGAGGTATTTTTTATGTCGAGCTGGCCTGGTGCCCATTGGCCAAACGCTTCATATCACTTGGCACCAATTTAGCACCTCCTTTGCAACAGGCCGAAAAAGCGAAAAAGTTAGCGGTATTTTTGGTCGATCGAGGTTCAGATCAACAACTTTTGATAGAGCCCGCAAGACACCTCTATTCGCTCAATCCAACACACACTCACACAACACACATCCGCCAAACATATGCAAGACCCTGTCCCAAGCCGAAGCTTGAGCGAACAAGAATGGGAGGCAAGGGCCCTCATGGTGCCTTCGCTTCACCACGCGATGAAGAGCACCGACTCGGAGAGCGACTTGGTCGCCCAAGAACAAGGAGAAGAAGGCGCTCACCTCCCTAGGCCGTTTCCCAGGGTGACCCTCAGCTGGGCCAACTTGCGCTACGCCATCCCCGCGCCGTCCGAGGGCCGGTGGTGGACCCTCTTCTTCAAGAAGAGGGACTACGGTGGCGACATGGAGGAAGGACGACGGAAGAGAAGACGACACTCAACAACAATCGCCGAAGCCGAGGAGCTGTTGGCGCGAACGGAGGACCTCACTGGCGAGCCCACCAGACGGTTCGTGGCCGAGGAGGATGACGACGAAGAAGACGAAGGCATGAAGAAGCTGCTTCGAGGGGTGGAAGGCATCGTCTACCCCGGAGAGCTGTGCGCCATCATGGGCGCCTCAGGTGCGTTTTGGCCCAAACGTCCTCAGGCGATTGTTCCGGGGAATCGGTGATTGGTGGGCTAACCTCCCCCATACCAATACAGGAGCCGGAAAGACGACGCTTCTCGACGTACTCGCGTGCCGCGGAGTCAAAGGTAGTGAACCATCTTGTGGCCACATGCGCAAGCTGTTGGCGCGTACGCTGACAGTGAACAAACACTCTAGGCCGGCTCAGAGGCGAGGTGAAGCTGAACGGCGAGTCGGTGGCAAAGAAACAATCCTTTTTCCGCCGAGTTTCTGGCTACGTCATGCAGGACAACCTCATGCTCGACACGTTGACAGTACGGCATGACCGGCCCTTCTTTATCGCTCCAGTTCTCATCGCTGTCCTTCCCTTCAACCCTTCAGGTGAAAGAGACGATCAGCTACGCCGCTAGCCTGCGGTTGCCCTCGGGGATGACCCGCTCCGAGAAGGAGAAGCACGTCGACAAGGTTTGAAGCAACATCAACAAAGCCGAGCAACTTGTTCCGTCAAACGAGACTTACCCTCACGTGTTGGTGATGCAGGTCATGAGCGAGCTTCGGCTGACGCACATTGCCGACTCTAGAGTGGGCGGTTCAACGAACCGCAGCATTTCCGGAGGCGAACTCAAGCGCGTGGCCATCGCCATCGAGCTCGTCTCTTCCCCGTCTCTGCTCTTCCTGGTGCGTGGCCGCGTTCTTTGAATTGTCGGGCCACACAAGCACTGTCTTATTCGCGGTGACCAACCAGGACGAGCCGACCTCTGGCCTGGACAGCAATGGCGCCACCGACCTGGTCCAGATGCTCAAGGTCCGCGTCCTTCCCGTCCTTCTCTTTTTCGTGCTGTCATGAAAGCTGAAGATTTTGGCTGCAGAGCTTGGCCGTGGGCGGACAGCGGACGGTGTTGTGCACGATCCACCAGCCTTCCTCGCAGATGTTTAGCGCGTTCGACAAGCTGCTCCTGCTCAGCCAAGGCCAAGTGATCTACTTTGGCAAGGCCGACAAGGCGGTGGACTACTTTGCCGGGCTGGGCATCCGGCCTCCGCCCATGTCCAATCCGGCCGAGTTCATCCTGGACATCGCCTTCCACGCCCAACGGAAGGAGGCGATCGAGCTCGGTGGTGGATCGACCGAGTTCTCCCTCGACGCTGGCGGATGCCAAGTTCGCGCTCCAAGGAGAGCGAGATCGGCCACTTTACTGCGAACTTCAGTCATCAACGTACGTCTCCACCACATAATCATCAGCAAAGGTGGACGGCGAGACTGACTTGGATCCCACAGTCGGCCTCCAACGCAGACGTGATCCCCTCCACCTCCGACCTAGCCTCCCAGTACAAGGAGTCCTCTTCCTACACCGCCGTGCTTGCCGACCTCCAGGCCGAAGGCAGCAAGAAGCGCCTCACCTACTACGTGCGTCTCCTCCACATCCGGCGTGCAGCTTCTTTCTGCTTTTCTGATGAATGGCGATCATTTGAACAGGAGAAGGAAAACGCGGTGATGCCTGAGAGCTTTGGCGTCTCCCTGTTCGCCCAGATGTGGATCCTCTTCTGTCGGTGCGTACCCGGAAGTGTAGTCACGGTGGACAAATGAACTGCAGCTTACGCCCATGCTGGATGCAGAGAGTTGCTGCACATGAGACGGCATCCGGACTTGTTCTACTCTCGGCTGCTCGTTCAGTTGGCGATGGGCTTTGTCATGGGTACCCAACAACACACGAATCCCCCGCTCCCTTGCAACCACTAAACCCTAAACCAGGCCTGACTGATGATGACACTTGTTGCAGGTTCACTTTGGTACCAGATCAAGGAAGACCACCTCTACGTGCAAAACTGCTTGGGGGTGGTCTACATGACCATCACCATGCTCTCCTTCACATCCTTCAGCAGCGTGGCAAGCTACATCAACCAGAACGGCGTCTTTCACCGGTACAGTAGCCCCAGCCAATCGGACAATTTCAGAAAACAAAGCCGGTCTGATTGGCTCTTTGTTGCGCAAACAGGGAGAGAGCCTCTGGGATGTACGCGCCCTTCTCCTACTTTGTGTCAAAGGTAATCGTCGCCTTTGCCTTCATCGCGGTCCTGGTCTTTTTGGGTACTGAACCTCTCCTCTTGGCCAAATTCATCCTGAGCTGAGTCACGTTTGGCTTTCGCTGACTCTCCTTGACAGAATGCAACATCGTGTACTGGATGGTGGGCCTTCGCTCCGACTCGTGGCACTACTTTGCCTTCTTCGTCTTCGTGATCACGCTGGCCGCGTGGGCTGCGGAGGTACCTGCCTCTCTCCAGTGAACGTTTTGCTCCACTCCTTCCATTCGTTTATTGACGCGCATCGTTTGGCAGGCGTTGATCTTTGCCATCTCGAGCCTGACGCGAGTGGTTCAAGTGGCCCAAGTGTGCTTCGCCTTCATTCTGGGCTTCTTCTTCATCTTTACCGGCTTCCTCATCAACACCAACTCCATTCCCTACTACTACGCCTGGGCCAAGTACTCGTCCTTCATCAAGGTACGCACACTTTGCCTCAGACCCACTTTGCCAAGGGAATCCACTAACCAACGAACGTGCGCTGAGCGCAGTACGGCTTCGAGGTGCTTGTGTACAACGAGTTCGTGGGGCGTGTGGTGAACGGCGTGCCTGGCGAAGCCATCATCGCGCAAGCGACCGAAGGGTTGGACGTCTGGCTCGAAGTGGGCGTGCTGGCTGGCATGATGTCGTTCTACCTCGCGGTGGCCTTCCTAGCACTCCAGTTCCTAGACAAGGAGAAGCGGTGAACAGCTTCTTTCTCTTCTTCTTGTTGTAGTTTTATGGTTTCATCGCCACGATGAAGGCAAAGTTGCTTTTGCAAAAGTTCACTCGATCGAGGTTGCCATCTGGGCTCAGTCAGCTGACTCGAGTGAAGTCTTCAAGTCGTCCACCTTCACCGCAGAGAAGGTCCCCGATAATCCTTCTCCAGGCACAGGAGAGGAACTGGTAGAGGAAGGCTCGTAGACACACATATGGCCGAACCTATCCAGTTCAAGTTTGTCTCGCCGATTGAACGTGAACCTGCCACGGTGTTAGACACTTGAATAGTACAGGGAAAGTGTCCGTGCGGAGATAGCGCCAACCAATGGAAGACTTTCTGCCCCCAGAGCTAAAAGGCCAGAGCTAGGCAAAGCATTACTCCTCAATTCTTCCTCAGTTCCTACCTGCAATGTCCGCTCCTACTGTTCTCACCGCGGCTGTTGTTCTTCTTGCTTTGCTCTGTCTTGCGTCTCTCGCTCCAACCGCCGACGCACAACTGTGTGGCCGGAAGATCGTCAACGGGAAGTACTACGACCTTTCTCTGCTTGCAGCCGCTCTGGGCTCCAACAATGATACCGTCCACACGAAGGACACTCGCGGTCGGGTGTACACCTACAAGGTGTGCGGCGATCTGTCGAAGATGTGCGCCTCGCTCAGCACTCCCTCGCCAGCCATCTGCATGGAGGACAACTTTGTCCTGAGCGCTGTGGGAGGCACTGGCATGATGTCATGGAGTACTCATCCGAAGGATCTTGATGGCTTCACTCTTGGCTTCTACGAGGGTGATAACTACCGCAGGTCCTTCATCGTCTTTACTTGGTACGACATCTTCAAGTTTTTGTATGTTTTACTTTGCTTGTTTTGTGCGGCTAACCTTCCTACAGCGACCCGAGTGCGGGAATTGGCCACCTCGAGTTCGTCGGCCAGGAGCCTTTCTTGCGCTTCAACTTTGAGTGGAGATCGAAGTACGCGTGCCCCGTCAAGGGCGAGTACACGTGCTGCCTCTACGCCGACCCAAACGGCTCGGGTAGCGACGTCACCACCAGCTGCATCGCCAAAGGTCTCTTCTGCCCGGTCGTCGAGCAGCACAACATGGTCTTCAACTGGACCATCGCCGGATCATGTGACCGCTGCAAGCTGTAGGCCGAGTCCTATTGAAATAAGATTGTTTTGTTCTTTTTCTTGTGAATCACCACAAGCAAGCGTCATCGCCTAGCTTGGCACGTAGTCTGCTGGCGTGGCCTCATCATTGCGTGAGCTATTCACCCTGGTTGCTTTCTGCCAAGTCGCCCATACTAATGTACCTCGAGTATATGCTGCAGGCACCGTCCCAGCGCCTCCACTCACTTTTATGACCTCACTCCCCTGCTTCTCTGTCGGCCAGTCCCCAGAGGCCATCCTGTGGAGAGGAACAGGTAGAAGAAGGCTCGTAGATGCAGTTCAAGATTATCTCGCCGATTGAATGTGAACCTGAAGGTTGTCAGACACTTGGAAAGTGCCCTAGGAACCTGAAAAGGCCAACCTATGGAAGACTTTCTGCTCCCAGAGTAGGCAGAGCATTACTCCTCAGTTCTTCTTCCTCAGGTCCTACCTGCAATTTCCGCTCCTACTGTTCTCACCGCGGCTGTTGTTCTTCTTGCGTTGCTCTGTCTTGCTCCGACCAACGCACAACTGTGCGGCCCAAAAATCGTCAACAGGAAGTACTACGACCTTTCTTTGCTTGCGGCCGCTCTGGGATCCAATAATGCCACCGTCCACACGAAGGACACTCGCGGTCGGGTGTACACCTACAAGGTGTGCGGCGATCTGTCGAAGATGTGCGCCTCGCTCAGCACTCCCTCGCCAGCCATCTGCATGGAGGACAACTTTGTCCTGAGCGCTGTGGGAGGCACCGGCATGATGTCATGGGGAGTTCATCCATATAATCTTGATGGCTTCACTCTAGGCTTTTACCAGGGTGATAACTACCGCAGGGCCTTCATCGTCTTTACTTGGTACTACATCTTCAAGTTTTCATGCTAGGCTTTTTTTATTGGCTGCAGCGACCTGAGTGCAGGGATCGGCCACCTTGAGTTTGTCAGCCAGGAGCCTTTCTTGGCTACAACTTTGAGTGGAGATCGAAGTATGTCTGCCCTGTCAAGGGCGAGTAAACGTGCTGCCTCTACGGGCAGTGATGTACCAGCAGCTTCCTGAGTTCAAAAAAAACGTTCTCTTTTAAATCCCTGGCCGGCTAGGCCGTCAAGTAGCCGATGAAGGAGGGTTGCCCACTGGCAAGAGGCCATGCTCATTTCGACCGTTTGGAAGATGAGCGTGAACTATTCCTCACCCAGCGCCCAAGGCCGTCATAGTTCATGTGTTCCGTCGACGACAGCCATCAATATCAATCATAGAGCTGGGTGCGGATGCGACTCACGCTGATCCAGCAGCGTAGGCGGGCGCTCACGCTTCACGTGAATGCCACAGAGATCGATGCGCTTCAACACTTTTTGCAAGGAGCACGAGTGCCGCTTGAGCCTTTTTCAGAACGTCATGGCGGCAGATATTTAGAATTTTTAACTCAATTTCGATTCAAAATCCGGATTGGCCAGGAATACGGAACATTTGGTATTTTGTTATTCAATCCGCGAAATGCCGGCAGATCCAGATTCGCAAAATATTTGGTGATTTTTCACACCATTTGAGACCAGCAGAGCCCCAGGATCACTTGTGAGGGCTCTTGTATCGCCGAAAGGAGCCTTTCCAAGCTTTTCTTACATGATCTTGAGCTCTCGTCGAATGGAAGAAAGGCCCGACGTTGCAAGTTGATCCTGATCTCGCAGATCCCCCACTTGGATTTCCTGTTTCTTGGTCCGGAACCTTCCAGCCCCACGACTATAAAAGTTCGCCACCGTGCCCTTCAGTTCCTCATTCAACTCAAGCGCACTCAACACAAGCACTACTCCAACCCCAAACACACACTCAGCCTCTCACTTACACACAACATGAAGTCTGCTTTTGTTCTTGCCTTCTTCCTGCTCGGCCTGTGCCTCGTCTTCGCTCAGGACGTCGATATCGACGTGGGCGGGCTTGGCGTGTCTGGCGACCTTGACGACCTCTCCGTCTCGGCCAACGCTGGCGACAACGAGGCCTCCGCCTCGGCTGATGACAACTCGGCCTCGACCACGACCGACAACGATAACAACGACAACAACTCCAGCAACAACAACAACGACGACAGCGATGTTGACATCGACGTTGGTGGCCTTGGCGTGTCTGGCGACCTTGATGACCTCTCCGTCTCGGCCAACGCCGGCGACAACGAGGTGTCTGCCAACGCTGACGACAACTCGGTCTCGGCCACGACCGCCTCTTCGGCCACCTCGCTTGCTCCCTTCAAGTTCTTCTAAAGAACTGGTGGCCACAGCACAGTCCAGAAGGCTGCACCTTTTAGAAAAGAGATTTCCCATTTTTAAATATATTAAAGAAACATTAAAAAACTCACGTGATGAATTTTTGAAATAATTTGAAGCCTCTGCGGATGGACATCAAACAGTCCGTGTGTTCTTTTTCTCTCTTTCTCTCTCGCTTAGAGGATGGACGACTTCTTGGCGTTGCGCGGCTCGCGTTCGAGAGAGAGCGCGTAGAGCTGCGAGTCGTTGAACCGGTCGCCGTCGCGGAACAGCTTGGTGGCCTCCGGCACCCGCGTGAAGCTGTACGGCATCGACTGCGTGAACGTGAACCCGTGTGCGTGAGTCCCAAGTGCACCACCAACTTCTTTATCATGTTCATCATCCTCACCATCACCGTCTTCTTCATCATCATGATCTTGGGGAAGTACCTGAAGGTGGAGAAGAGCAGAGATGTTTTTGTACATGAGCCGCCGCTTGTAGAAGTTGATGAGGTTGCCGTCGGGCCCGGTCTCGTTGGGGTTGCCGTCCTCGATGAAGGTCAGGTCGGCCAGCACCACGCCGCTGCACGTGTTTGTGTGCGTGACATCGTTGTGAGCCACACGCATCATGATGATGATGACGATGATGAAGAGGACGAGGACGAGAACGCACATGTAGGGAATGCAGGGCGGGAGCGACGTCGAGAGGACGCGACGATACTCCTTGAAAGAGCCCTCCATCGACATCAGCGCCTCGGCGTCGAGCAAAAACTGGCCGAACAGACAACACACGCGCGTGACGTCAGCAAAAATGCGAGGAATATCGAATAAAAATGCATTAATAAATGAAAATTAAAAAAAAAAGAAATGAATGCATACCTTTTTGGTGGGGGCGGGGAGGCGCTCGCGGGTCCACTTGAGGCGGAGGACGGCCGAGTTGTTAAAGGCCGAGAGGAAGGCCATGAGGGTGTGGAAGTTGTTGTACTTGAGGAGCGCCTGCGCGATGTTGACCAGCCGCCACATGATGTTGCGCCGATCGCGCACGCGCTCCTGGGTGAGGATGATGGTCGCCACCGAGGCCGAGACGGCGTTGAAGTTGGCGATCATGGCCATCACGTTGGGGCACCGGTGCTGCGTCTTCTCCTTGCTCCACGCCTGCTCGAAGAACTCGTCGGCCTGGATCTTGCTGAAGTTCTTCCACTCCATCAGGCACAGCTGCCGCGCCACCTCCTCCTCGTCCATGTCGAACAGCGACGGGTTCTCGCACAGCGCCTTTGGCACCTTGGACTGCGTGATGACGTCAGCATTCCTTTGTTGATTTATTTATTTAAAAAAATTAAATATTTAGAAAAGGGAAAATACCTTGGTCTCCTTGCCCTTGAGCGGGATGAGCGTCATGCGCTTCGAGCCCTCCTGTAGTAAAAAGACCAAAAGAAAATAAACATTAATTTCGCGAAATAGAATAAAATCAAAAATGTAAGGAATGACGAACCCCGCGCTGGATGCATTGAGTGAGGCGCGTGACGCAGGCCTCGCGGGCATCGAAGCCGGCGTCGTTCTTCATCGTGGTGTCGACAAAGGTGATGAGCTTTTGCTTGAGGGCCGCGTCCGCAAAGTCCGTGAACTTGGTCTCCAGCCAGATGCGCAGAATGTCAAACACCCTGAAAATGCATTAATAAATAATAACTTGAAAATACCAAAAAAAGATCATTTAATAAAACCGTACCGCATTTTGACGAGGTTGTGGTCCTTGGCGTGCATGAGGGCCGAGGGCGTCGTGTAGCGCGAGATGAGCTGCTGCAAAAGCTGGTCCGGCGTCGCGAACGTGCGGTAGGTCATGAAGAAGGCGTCGATGAACGACTTGTCTGCAATCACCCCCAAGTCCGTGAGTGCGTGCGCGCGTGCGCGCGTGTGCATGGGCGTGTGTGCGGTACCGTAGGAAGAGGGGGAGGTGAGGTGCTCCACGAGCCGCGGGAACGACGCGGCTTCGATCTCACCGGGGTTGCTCTCCGAGTAGACCACGGAGCAGGCCTCGTCCTTGTCGGCCTTCCCGCTCGCCGCCGCGGCGCCGCTGGACTTGTCGTCCTTCTTCTCCTTCACGTCCTTATCGTCCTCATCCTCGTCGTCGTCATCGCCAAAGTCGCGGACGATGCCGTCGCCGGCCTTGTTGACCGTCTTGATGATGAACACCGACTTGCGCCAGTTCTGGCTCTGCGTGCGCAGCGCCCGCTTCGGATTCAAAGCGGCTGGCGACCACGACGATGATGACGTCAGATTTGCGGAGATTTATCGACTGGACGGAGCCAATCGGCTGTTTGCGGGGGCAAAAGTACTTTCTTGGTCCTCGGTCTTGGCGGTGAGCGAGAAGCCCTTCTGCGCATCTCCGCCGGCGGCCAGCTGATCGGGCTTGATGCCGAGCGCCTCGCAGATGATGCGCGTGATCTGCTCCACCGGCAGTGTCGGGTCCACCTGTGGCCAATGTCGTACGCGGACGTTCAGTGAGGCTGAAAGGGGAGATTGAGGCCACGTTGTGTCGGAGGCGCACCTCGACTGTCTTCTCGCCCTCGGGCGTTGCGACGGTCACCTTCTGTGGTCGCAGCATGAAGCGCACACCCTGCACATGCCACAAATTCCAAATTATACTCAAATTCTTGCCAAGGAATCAAGAGAATGTGGGCGCGTACGAGATGCTGGATGTCGTAGTTGTGGAGCTCGGCCTCGGGGTTCATCCACACGCCGTCCACGATAGGTCCCATGTCGTTGGGCGGGCGCGGGGCCGGCGGAGGCTTGGGCACCGACGACGACGAAAACAACGGCAGCACGCCGGCCTGGCGTCGCCACAGACACGCACGCACGACAGAACAAGACACGAGCGTCAGCCTCGCGGCTCTCCGCCGACGACGTGAGCGATCGCAAGGAGGCGGAGTCAAGTACCGGGCGCGGCGCCGGTTTCATGTCGGCCGGCCGCGGAGGCCGCGGAGGCTTGATGCGGCTGCCGGACGGGGCCGCGCCGGCCCCGGTGGGCAGGGCCGTGGTCGCGGTGGCCGCCGTCGTGGTCGTGGTCGCCGCCGACGTGTTGTGGGACAGCGACGAGGTAAGCCCCGTGCTGGTCGACGACGACGAGGTGGACGATGACGCCGCGCCCGGAGCCGGGACGACGGGCGCCGAGGCCGAAGAGGGCAGATGGACGGGCGTCGAGCGGGACGAGGTGAGGTCGCCGCCATCGTGGTCGTCCTGATCTTCCTCGGCGTCCTCCTTGGGGAACTCGAGGAGGAGCCCGTAGTCGAGCGCCTTGGTCGCGTCGAGGCCCAGCTTGGTGGCGATCTCCTGCACCATCTCCTCGACGAGGAGGTATTGGTCAAAGGCGATCTGCTGGAACGTGTTGTCCAAGAACTTGATCTTGACCTGTTGTTGTTGTGTTGTTGTGTGTTTGTGGCGGTCAGGCGTGTCCAACACGAGGAGGAGGAAGCGTTTCTCATCGACATCAGCGCGTACGAGCTTGGGCTTCAGGCGGAGCTCCACGACCTCCTTGCGCCGGTTGAGCTCGTAGAAGGCCAGCGACTTGGTCGCCTCCAGCCACACGCCTGGCACGCCAACAATTCACAAAATAATTGAGCTTTCACGAAATAAAATAAAATGATTTCTAGAAAAAGGCAATTAAATACCGGCAGGGCCGACGGTGGTGCAAGTGGTCGGCTTGGGCGCGAACGGGGAGATGATGGTCGACTTGGAGGACTGGAGGGTGGTCACCACGGACGACGACGTGGGCAGGTACAGCCCGTAGTCCTCGTACGACTCGGCCGTCGCATTCATGAGGTCGCTGGTGGATGAGGAGGACGACGACTGCGCCTCCTTCTGCAGTGGCGCACGTCAGCCGACCAATCACCAATTTTCCAATTTAAAAAATCGGGGACAACCTTGGGCGAGGAGGTGGTGGCAAACTTGATCTGGCGGTTGTCCTTCTGCTTGTTGAAGGTGCCGGCCTTGATCTTGGGCAGGTTCTGGATGAGGTTGATGATAGCATCCGAGCACGTGTCGTTGGGGTCGAACTGGAGCGTGTACTGCTTGACCTTGTTCCTGTTCAGGCGGAACCGCACGGGGATCTCCCACATCTTCATCTTGAACTGGCAGATCACCGGTCCCTGTGGATTTTTTATAAAATCAAACAAAAAGTTAATTAAAAAACCGAAATAAAATGCATTCTATTTAATTCTAAAATATATATGTTAAAATGTATTTGCTGTACCCGGAGCTTGTAAAAGGCGAGCGACTTGGCCTCATCGAGGCAGACGCCGGTGGAGTGGAGGTGCAGCCCCCAGTCGGACACGTTCTTGACCGGATGGTGCTGCGTGATCTTGCCGATGATGTCCGCCACTTCACGTGTGCAGAAAACAACAGTTTTTTAATTCAAGAAATAAATTTAAAAAAAAGAATAATGATAAAAAAGTGGAACTTACCGGTGGTCTTGGCAGGGTCGAAGGGGAAGAAGTCGAGGCTGGTCTGGGAGAGGGACGAGGTCATGATCATGACGTAGTTCTGACCCAGGCCGAGCTCCATCTTGTACTTGTCCAGTTTCTGTTTGAAATTGTTGCCAAAAAAATCAGATTGATAATCAATTGTTTTTTTAAAAAAATAAATAAATAAGAATAAGAACCAAACCTTGAGGAGAGTCTCGGCGCCGAAGCGGTCGAGCATGGACTCGTAGTCGTCGGACATGGCCTCTTCGAAGAGGTCGACCTGCACGGTGAGCTCCTCCAGGCCCGCCTCCCGCAGGTTCTGTGCGATCGTCACCATCACCACCATCATCGACACCACCACCATGATGAGCTGTCTGTCTGCGGGCAAGGGACGATGGGGGGCAGTGCCAAGGACCTTGAGGACAGGGCTCATGTTCATGGCGAGGAACTCGTTGCGGAGGGCGAAGCGCTCCTCGAGGTCCTCGGTCCCGTTGATGAGCGCGTTGATCAGCGTCAGGGCCCGGATGCGGAGCGGGAGCACGACGACCTGGAACTTGGCCGACTCCTCCGTGAGGCTCTGGAACAGCGTCACGAAGCGCCGCTTGTCGCCCAGCGCCTTCTGCATCGTCGTGAAGGCCGACAGGACCGACCTGCGCAGGTCCACGTCGTGCCAACACACGAACGTTGAGTGAGAAAGACAAACGACGTTGACGTCAACGCCAAAGGGCGGAGCGAACCGGTGGTCATTGCGCGACTGGCAGAGGCTGCAGAGGATCTCGATGGCGGTCTTCTTGACGCGCAGATTGGCGCACACCATGTGCAGCGCGATGGCCTCGATGACGTCCTGCTGCCGCAGCCGCTCGCGCAGGTCCTTGAGCCGCACGCGCCAGAGGGCCTTGTAGCAGTTGAGCAGATTCTCGCGCAGCTGCTCGGCCACTGTGCCCGACCTGGCCCCATAATGATAATCATCAGGCCTTGATCTCATATGACCATCGCGTGCTGAGGGAAAAGGGGACGCACAGGGAGTAGGTGGTGGCCAGGAGCTGGGCAAAGTTGACGAGGCCGCCGGCCTCGATCCACTGGGCGATCCACCCGACTGGCTTGGACGTGAGCGACACGCGCAGCGTCGTCATTTCCTGTGTCGACACGCGGTATGAGCCCGCCTGAGCCGGCGATTGATGAACGGGACGGACGTGGGGAAGAGGAGGCGCACGTCGACGGTGGGCTGGCCGGTGAGGACCTCGGCCAGATGGTTGGGGTCCTCCTCCTGCCGGTAGGCCTTGTTCATCGACTCCCGCTTGTTGAGGTCGAGCAGGCCGGTGCCGCGCGACTGGAGGAGCAGGACCCACCGCTTGTCGTCGGGCAGGGCCTGCATGCTGCGCTTCTTCTCCATCGGAATGTCCATTTGGTCCTGGAGTGACGGGAATGCGCACACATTCCACGTCAGCAGCCCCGCGAACGAGTCTTTCGTATACGTGTGGGAGGTGGCGTACGAGGAGGAGCTCAAAGGCGAGCTTCCACTCGTGGGCCGGCGGGGCCTCGGGCGGGGCCTTCTCGTCGGTGAGGATCTTCTGGGCCGTGCGGATGAGGGCCAGGCAGCCGTTCTTCCTGACGCACTCGCCGGCCACCTCGTCCTGGATCGGGTTGTCGCCCATGTCGATCCGCAGCAGCCTGTGCGCGTGTGTGCGTGAGTCCCTGATCGCCGGATTTTTCCCGGTTTTGACCGCGCGTGTCGTGTCATGCGCGCGTGTCGTGCGGGGAGAGGTGGAGGTACTTGAGGAAGAGGAAGGAGGTGGGGATCTCGCGGAACTGGTTGTTCTTGAAGGACGCCATCTGGAGCTTGCTCAGGTGGCGGAACTCGGCCGGCAGGGCCCGCAGGCTGGATGGTGTCCACCACCACGCGATCAGCGAATGTCGCGCAAGAAGGAGAGACTCGCACACAGGAGGAGGAGGACAAAAGGTACCAGTTGCTCTCGGCCGAGAGCTTGCGGAGGGACTTGAGGGCGCCAAACGATGGCGGCAGCTCCACGAGCCGGTTCTCGGCCAGGCTCAGCTCGGTCAGCGACGTCAGTCCGCCAAACGTCACTGCGCCACGACGGTCGGCCGATGAGCAAACAAACCCGATCAAAACAAGATAATAATAAATAAATAAATCAAGATAGCCAATCAGCACGTACGGGGCAGATATTCGAGCTGGTTGTCGTTCATGAGGAGCTTGTTGAGATTGTTCAGCTTGCCAAACTCATCTGCTCAACATGACGATGATAAGGACGACGAACATGATGAATATGATGATGATGATGATGGTGGTAAGAAAGGCCTACCGGGGAGGGAGGTGATGTGGTTGTGCTGGATGAAGAGCGTGTGGAGGTTCTTGAGGCCGCCGATCGAGGGCGGAAGCTCCTTGAGGCGGTTGGACGAGAGGTCCAAATTCTTGAGATTCTCCAGGAAGTGCCACGAGTTGGGCAGCTTGCTGATCCGATTCCGCCGCAGCAGCAGCTCCGACACCTCCACCAGGTTGCCTGTTGAGCAGAATAATCATAAATAATAGAATTAATTATTTAAAAAAAACAAATAATTTCAACTATAAGCATATCAGAAAACAATGACGCACCAAGTTCTTCAGGCAGTTCGGTGATGTTGTTCTCCTCCAGCCCAAGGCTGGTGAGCGATGTGAGCCCGAAGAAGGTCGGCGGCAGTGTCGTCAGCCGATTGGACCCCAATAGCACCTGCAAACGGCCCCGTCAGCCAATGGGTTCTTGCCCATTTTATTTTAAAAAAATAAAATAAAAAGTACCTTTTTCAGGCGCGCGCAGCTGGCGAGGTTGAGCTCGCGCGGGAAGCGCTCGAGCGAGTTGTCCGAGAGGTTCAGGTAGGTGAGCGACGGCAGCTCGATCGGACCCACGTACGTGTTGTCCTCGGCCTCGGCCTCTTCGTCCTCTTCCTCTTCCAGCGCGCCAAACCGCGTCGACTCGGCTGTGAAAAAGACACGCACGTGTTGAGTGAGCGAGTAGAACACGTGTCAACATGTCGACGAGCCAGAGGCGACACGCACTGCCGTCGCCGTCGACAGAGGACACGTCGTCGATGCTGGCCGAGAAGGTGTCGTTGTCGGAGAGCGTGTCGAAGGAGCCCTCGCGCGGCGACGCGCCGATCGGGCACGTCGGGTCGGACACGGTGAGGGACCGCTGCGTGCGGGGCGACGAGGACGACGACGAGGGCGAGTGCAGGTGCGGGGCCGAGGCCGCTGCCGAGCCCGCGGCCATCCGCTCGGGGTTGATGGGCGTGGTCGTGAGCGAGGAGGCCTTGCCGGCCGCCAGCCGCTCGCGCAGCGTCATCTTGGCCGGCGCCGATGGGATGTAGGGCGGCAACGAGGGCGACGACATCAGGTCGCCCGCGGCCTTGGCCACCTCGTACGATCTGCATGGCATGAACGTTAGAAAACGATCTTGGAATTTTGAAAAACACATGATAAAAACAAAGGAAAATAGTTAGAATTTTTGCGTACTTGCTGGTGCCGAGGTCGTGGCCTAGCGGATCTTCGGTGTAGCGCGGGCTGATGACGGCCGCCACGCCGGGCGAGGCTGGAGGCCGACCACGGGGATGAGCCAAGCGGACAATCATCATGAGAGATTCATGAAGGTAAAAGGCACCTTTGAGCTTCTTCTCGTCCTTGGAGCGCCGTCGGAGGGTCCACTTCTTGCCCTTCTCCTTCTCTTTGCCCTTTTCATCGCTCGCCGTCAAGTGGGACGGCGGCGCGGCAGGTTCGCTGCCCGTTCGGAAAAAGTCGTCCGTCATCACATCGCCCGCTGTCCGCCCAGTGATTTTTGTAAGAATACAATTTTATATTTTGAAAAAAAGAATCCAAAATATTTTCTGAAAAGGAGGGAAAATGGGCGTACTTCGTGTCTTTTTGTTCTTGCGGTTGCGCCAGCTCTTGCGCCAGGTGTCGAGCTTGTTAGCCTTCTCCTTGGATGGGCTCACGGTCATGGCGCCCGGCGCGGGCGAGACCGACCGCGGCGGCGCCGTCCCCTGCATACACACGTACGCACAATCATGAGCGTCCGCGCGCCAAGCAGGGCGCAGGGAAGAGGGAAGAGGCGGGCGCGTACGCCCAGGTAGTTGTGGTTGAGCGAGAGGAGCTCGAGCGAGGCCAGATAGCCCAGCTCGGGAGGCAGGCGCGTGAAGTGGTTCTTGGAGAGGTAGAGCTCCTTGAGGTTGAACAGGTTGCGGAAGCCCTCGTTGAGCTGCGTGAGCATGTTCTCCTCCAGGGAGAGCGTGACGAGGTTGATGACCTTGCCCAGCTCTTCATCCGGCAGGAGCGTTAGGTTGCACGCGGTGACGGTGATGCGGTTGAGGTTGGGCAGCTCGCGCAGGATGTGCATCAGGATCTTGTTCAGCTCTTCCTCCGTCTGCTGGGCGGCTCCTCCTGTATTGATCGTTCAGTGAGTGCGTTGTTCAAGTCATTTGTTTTTATAATTCATTTATTTTTATTATTTATTTGTTCATTCATTTGTTTATTTGTTTGTATGTTTATGTTTTACAAATGAATAAAAGTTGTAAGAAGGGAAGAAGGAGGAGAACGAGAACCCTTTTTGGAGACTATCTCGGTGATGGCAAAGTGGGAGCCGCCCTTGGACTTGGCCAACTCGATGCCCTTGGATATCTGGTGGCCCATGACTGGCAGCTATGACACCTGCACGCTTCCTCCTGCTCTTGTGGATGTGTGCGTGTCTGTTGGGAGGGCAAGAAAAGCGGGAGTGGTGTGAGTTTGGGAGGCTTAGCCAGTCGCATGTGGCGTGTTTCCTGCCTTTATGCGTTCTTTGATGGTAATCCGTTCTTGTGATTGTGATAATGTCCACCAAATTGTCAAAATTGGACCAGATGTAGGTCATTTCTCGCGAGACGATTGAAAATAATGCAATCAAATCAGAATGGCCACCAACGCGCCGAAAAAGATTGATACCACAGTGGCAATAAACGGGAGGCAAAGCCGCCACAAAGGCAGAGGGGGTGGATGAAGGATAGCGAAAAGCGAGCAGGAAAAGAACGAAGGATCTAGGGGGAAGGCATACCTGCAGGCAACCAGTCAACAACGCTACGAGGTGATTAAGGTTCGTAACCCAATCCAATCGTTACGCCGGCCAGAAGAGCAGAATCGATCAAAAACGGTCCCCTTTTTCTTTTGAGTTCACGCTGCGCCGGTGTCCACCTGCTACCAACTGTCATTAATTAATTTCCCATTTTCTTTCGCTTCGATTTAACGTCGACATGTCGTCCGTTCGTAGCACAAACTGTGGGCTTCCAGTTCCGAGCTGAGTGCATGTTCCTGCGAGGTCTGGCCAACGATACCGATAGGGCATCTCTACCGCCATGCGATTATGTTGCCCCCAAGCGATAGACGCGGCCAGAGTCTCTCTTTGTGGCCAGCACAAGAAGAAGGCCAATCACGACAGGAATGTGCTGTCGGTGATACAGGCCTGTGGATCACTTGATCACCGAAGCGCATGTTTACCGAGAGGGCGCGGCTCCTGGTCTTGAAATGCGCAAGCCTTCTCTTCTTCCTTCCGTGAACACAGCGTCTTTGGCCTACATTGGAATCCTCCTTCGCCGTTCGTATTTTATCCTTTTTTTCTTGCCAATTTCTCTTCAAGGTACAAAAGCCGGTCCCAGTGGCCCGCAAACACCACTGAACCTCAACACACACAGGAGTAGCAGGCTGCTCTACGCCCAAACACAACCACAAACAAAATGTCGGAGTACGAGCCCATTATGAGCAAGGGGAAGCATCACGACAGTGACAGAGCTCCAGAGGACGTGTACATTACAGTCGACTCCTCCTTCGACCCGGCTGTCTCGCCCACCAGAGCCGAGATTGAGTTCCCTTCCATCGTGGGCATCATCCTCAACGGCCTCTTCTATCTCATAACCGGCCTTATCCTCTTGCCTTTTTCCTTCTTCACCGTCGAGCCCCAGCAGCACTGCCTGGTCATTTTCTGGGGCAGCCTTGTGCGCGTCGTCAAGCAGCCAGGTCAGTCTCTTGCCTCTGCTCATCTCCATACTTACACCCATCAACGCTCACCTTTGTTCGTGCTGGTTGCTTGCAGGTCTCTACTGGTATTTCATCTTCGGCCGTTCCATCAAGGTCATCCCGACCTGCGTGCAGACGCTGGACATCAAGAAGTCTACTGTGGTCGACCGCAACGGCAACCCGATCGTCGTCGCCGGCGTTGTCACCTTCCAGGTCATCGACAGCGTCAAGGCCGCTTTCGACGTGAAGGACTACGCGGCCTACCTTGAGCGCCAGTCGCTGGCCGTGCTCAAGCGCGTGTGCTCGATGTATCCCTACGAGTGCCGCTCGGGCAAGTCGCTCCAGTCAGAGAGCGCCGAAGTGTCGGCCATCATGGTGCGCCTGCTCCAGGAGAAGGCCAATGTTGCCGGCTGCCGCGTGGTCTCCTACGAGTTGGCCGACCTCCAGTACGCCCCGGAGATCGCCCCCGGCATGCTCGTCCGCCAGCAGGCCGAGGCCCTCGTCGAGGCTCGCCACAGTGCGTTCCTCTTGTCGCTTGGTTTGCTTCTTCCGTCAAGAGCCAAATCTGACCCTGTCTATCTCGTTGTGTCTTGCAGCAATCGTGGACGGCGCTGTGCAGATCGTCACTTCGGCCGTGACCAAGCTGTCCGAGAATGGCGTCCACTTGAACGACAACCAGCAGTCGAGGTGAGACCGCTTTCTCCTCTTCGCCCAAAGACTTGCGATGCTGACTAATCTTGTGGTGGCTTCAAACCAGGCTGGTGAGCAACCTGTTGGCGGTGATCTGCGGAGACGCCCACGTAACGCCAACATTCTCGGTCTCAGACACCAACGAGAGTGAGGACAAGGAGGCCAACGAGGCCTTCCAGCGTCAGATGATGACCACCCTCGCCCAGATCGCGCTCAACACCACCCCAAGGAAGTGAAGAGAACTTCTGCTTTTCTTTTTTTCAAAACTCAAATATCATTTTGGAAAATTTTGTTAATGTTTCGATATTTTGGTATTGCGTCGAGATTCCGGAACTGTTCTGGAACATGTGTGAAAAAAAGCTGTTTTATGTACATAAAACGGGTGTCTGTACACGCAAACGGTCCTCGCCAGAAGAAGACACGCCCGTGGTGACCCGAAGGCGCGAAGCTCTTTCCGCCTCTCCCCACCACGCGGTCTTCTCGGCTCTTTCGTCGAAGCTGTCTTTACGGTGACTCCTCGCCGGACCGACGCAGAGGGCTCACGCTCTCCTCCTTGATAGGCGTCGAAGAGGTCTTGCTCTTCTTGGTGGCGTTGAGGAGCATGCTCATCGAGATCTTGGCGTTCGGGTCCTTCTGGCCGTCCGACAGCAGCTTCTTGCGGTAGCGCAGGCCGCACGCGTTGCACAGAGTGCCGCGGCCTTCCGGCCCCATGCGCCACTCGGTGGTCTTGGTCGCGCCGCAGTGCGTGCACACGCGGCCGGTGATGCGCATGCGCGGCTTGCGCTTCTTCTTCATCTCCACCTTGGGCGGCGCCGGGGTCGACGCCACGGCGAGCTGAGGCATGAGGGACATGTGGTACTTGAACTTGATCTCCTTCCTGCCGCCATCGCCCGCGGCGGCCGTGGTCGTGGTGGTCGACATCGCCGCTGCGGCGGCGGCCGCCTGGTGCAGGTCAGCCGGCAGCAGCGCCTCCAAGGCGGTCCGCGCTGGCGGGTACATGGCGTGGCCACCAGCCGGGAAGGCGAACGCGGGGTAGTGCGACGCGCCAGCGGCGTGCGGCGGGAAGGCAAAGCCCGCGGGCGGGGCCAGGTGCGCAAAGGGCGACTGGTGCACCGCGCTCGGCTGCTGCTGTTGTGGGGTTGGAGAAGTCGCCGACGACGGGGGCAGCAACGAGGCAAAGTTGGCCAGCCTGAATTCGGGAATGACTGTTCGAGCCACGAAAGCACCGTCAGCAAAGGGCCAACGACCAATGAAAGGAAAAGAAAGAAAATGATAATGAAATTGTTGTGGGGAACGTGCCTGGTGGCTGTTTGGGCGTCTGGGGCTGAGGCAACGGTTGTTGATGATGGTAGGTTGATCCAACCTGACCGGGCGAGGCCGGGGACGAGGCACCGGGCGAGACGGGCGCCGTCGGCGGTGGGAGCTGCACCAGGACGGGGAACGAAGAGCCAGCCGAGCTGGCCAGATGGCCCAGCGATGCAGGGGCAGTGGCCAGAGCAGCCGCGCAGGACTGCAGAGTCGAGGGAGCGCCGCCGGCATGAGGCATGATCTAAGGAGAGAAAGAGAGTGATGATGTGCAAGGGTGAGCTTCGTGGCCCAACCAGAGCGTGATGCGGGTAGAGACGTCTCTACGTACATAGAGGGGGACGTAGCAAATCTGACCAAGCTGTGCAGCTGGACGCCCTTCAACGGGCGTCATCATGGGAGGCTGCATGCTAAGAGTCGCCAGGGTGGCTGATGGTGGAGGTGGACGAAGCGAGTGGAAGTCAAAGGTGAAGGGAAGGTTTCCTTCTCGCGTGTGGTTGGAAGAAGATGGATGCAGTCAAGTTGGAAGGATTGATGCTCACGCGTTGTGAGCTGGTGTGAGAAAGTCTGAGGGGGCTCACAAACAGGAAGCTCGTGTGGCCGCCTTGTCTTTTTGCGGGTTGCGCCACGGGTTATGCGGGGTCTTAGCTTGGTGCGGGATCGGCCCTAACTTTGCGGACGCGTCGCTGCTGATTCGCCCCGCAAGGAGTTGAGCAGTGTCGACCAGACGTAAACAAGGCAAAACTTGGGCAGTTCCTTCGCTCGCCGCGACTTTGCGCCGACACAAGCCCACAAGTTGCGCATTGGCGGACGTTGCGGTTCTGAAAATCAAACGTACGCGGACGGGTAAATCTGCGATTGGTACGAATTCGGATACTTTCTTCCTATTGGTGTTAGACTGTTTGCGCCCTTCGCCCACAAGCTGCGGCCGGGACAACAATCAGCGGGCGGCGGCCTGATCTGGCTCGCGGGCTGCGATGCCGAGCAGTTCCCCCGACAGCGTCGCCGCTTTCCGCCGGGGGTGCTGTGGGGCGGTTTGGAGGGCAACAATCCCTTGTTACGTGAGGTGCGACGTTGCGGGCAGACCACGACCTTAAGATATCTTTGTGATCATGGCCGATTTTTGGGCCGGGCATTCTTTGGATAGCTTGCCTGTGTTCATTCTTTGAGTGCTGCTGCCCTTTGGCCGACATTCTGCGAGTTACACGGCAAAGTTGGTGACCAGGATGACTGCTGGCGGGCAGGTGGCGAAGGGGCCCTTCAACCTGTAGCGGCCCCTCTTTACGTCGAATCTCGGCCGCTGCTCTGCCCATTCACGGAGCCCTAATTAATGGGCAGCCCTTTAAATGGGGCTACCCTGCCGGCCATTACCATCATCATCACAGTGCGCTCCACTCGCTCGCAAGCCTCTCGAAACTCGATCATCCAGCCCCTTGTTAAGACCATGAAGACCATCCTCGTCCTTTGCCTGTGCCTCTTCGCCACTCTCGCTCTTGGTCAAGATGCCACCACGCAGACGGTTGATGCCTCCAACGCGTCAGCGTCGTACGCTGGAGACGCCGTGGGCACCTTCATCGGTAACTTGCTTCAGCCTGTGCCCAGCTTGTACTTGACTGATGATCATCGCTCACTCTTCTCTCTTCTTCTTTCTTTTCCGCCGCAGGTGAGCCGACGGTCAAGAGTGGAACGGGTGAGTGGGCCGTATTTGTGTTGTTGGTGTTCGACATTGTGGGGATTGTGTTTTTGTTCCAGACCGGGGCATCTTCTGCGTCTTCCTCTTCTTGCCCCCAGCTAGCCGCCCCAAAGCTTCCTGTTTGATGTGATCTTTCCTGTCGTTCTTCTTCTATGTTTGATGGATCATCAACAAATCACACTTTTTTCCTTCTCTCGCTCACAGTCGCGCTTTCTCTTCTTCTACAGCGACCACCACGACCACGACCAACGACGCCAACACTGCGACCATCGTGGGCGCCACTGCCGTCACCAGCCCGGTCACTACTGTCGTCGAGACCACGCCGGTGGCCACCACGACCACCTCCACCGTTGTTGTTGCCTCCCCCGTTGTGGTCGCCTCGCCCGTCACCATCGTTGCCACCAGCGTACGCCTTTCTCCCGTCCTCCTGTCTCTTGATCGCTCTTGGCTGACCGGCACCTTTCACCATCCTCCTGTTCCTGTCCAGCCCGTCGCTACCTCGGGCCAGGCTCTTCTCACGGTGACCGCTGCCAGCTCGGCTGCTTCCCTCCAGTCGTTCCTCTCGTTCCTCTTCTAAGCGACTTCACCTGAAGCCAAGCTCCTGCTCTTACTTCCCCCTCTCCTTCCTTTCGCACTTCATTATAAAACCGTCGATTAACGGTTTTCGCCATGGCTGAAGAAGACCAGACAAGAGTTCACAAGGTGTTTTTACTTTGGTATAGACATGAGTGAGGTGGGTGCTTAGAGGTTGGCAAGGAGCGAGTCGGCGGTGGTCTTGTCCACGCCCTGCTCGTCGACGGCGATGTAGTCCACCACGCCGTCCGTGGCCACGAGGGCGTAGCGGGCGCTGCACGGGGAGGCCAACAAAGCGAACGTAAGCAATCAACAAACCGCGCAGCAGTGGTGGTGGTGGCGATGGGAAGAGGTCAGTGGTGTACATACCTCCTGGTGCCACCGAAGGGGCCAGTCTCCTTGACCAGGCCGACCTTGCGGGCGAATTCGGCGTTGCCGTCAGCTGCAGAGACGACGGTGAGTCATAGCTTCCTCATAAGAAGGCTCTCAGTGAGAGCGACCACATACCAAGGAAAGTGATCTTGCCCTTGGCACCCTGCGACTCAGCCCAGGCGTCGAGCACGTAGGCGTCTGTGCATCAAAATCGATTAGATCGAGCGATTGGTTGTTCGCTTCGCGCAGCTGGGAAGGAAAAGGTTACCATTCACGGCAGTGCAGTAGACGGCATCAATACCCTTCTGCTTGAGCTTAGCCGCACCAAGCACGAACGAGGGGCAGTGGGTCTTCGAGCAGCCGGGCGTGAAGGCGCCAGGGACGGCGAAAAGGGCGACCTGCAGCCAACGTGACGTGTTATATAACACAGCTGCAACTGGTGAGCGCAGATTCGTGTGTTAGCCAATACCTTCTTGTTGGCAAAGATCTGCGCATAGCCGATGGGAGTGGGAGCGTCGTTCTCGAGCGTGAGGAAGGTCACGTCAGTGGGAATCTTGTCGCCAGCCTTAAGAGACATCTGCACACACCAGTGTGTAAGCGGTTGCACGTCACTACACCAGGCGTTGGCTCAAGACTAAGAGACGGTACGTTGTGTTGGTAGTGTGAAGTGGTGGTACTAAAGCTTGTTGTGGTGAGTTGTTGAACTATCAGCCAGCGACTTTCTGGCTTTTATTGGCTCTTTTGTGCCGACAAGCAGGTTCTCGGCCCGTCTTCCCGCACCCGCAACGGCGCGGCAGTTGGAGGAAGAAGTCGGCGCATCGAAACCCTCGCGGGCCGACGAGAACACCACGGTTCAGGGAAGAGACGAAGGATTGGCAATGCGGGGACATGTGTCCTACAGGCGGCAAGATTGCGCCTTTTGGAAAATCAACGTTGTTTACAGAGAGATGGTACAAATCAACAGCTTCACCATTCCTCATCCTCTTCAGTCTCTTCGCCCTCTTGCCAATAGCGCTCCTCTTCAATTTCGTCGAGTGTCTTCGGGCTTCGCCGCAACTGCAGCGAGATGTTGAGGGCCGTGCGGTCAGCACTTTCGTGCGGTATGCCGGTGAAGAGCTCGCCGAGCCGCACACGGGCCTTGGCGAAGAGCGGCAAGTTGCCGAAGGCAAAGTGAGGCGAGCTGAAGGAGTACTTCGGTTGGTATCGCGGCTCCTCTTGGGCAGACGCTTCCATGTTCGGTGTGGACGGCGAGGGGGCGACAGTGTGCGTGGAAGAAGAGGAAGAGGAGGAAGCAGACGAGAGAGGGTCCGCAGTCGACATACAAAGGGGAGGGTAGGACAGTGAAGAGGGTGCCGCGTAGGACGAACTGTGAATCGTGTAGAGAGCCGAAGAAGAGAAAGGAGATGAAGACGTGGACGTGGTAAGGTCGGAGGTTAGGGCGGCCATTGTAAGACCGCCGCTGATGAAAGCTGCCGTGTGAAGCAGAAGCCCGCCCCTCCTCGAGTTGAACGCTCCCTTCATTTTGAAGTTGATTCTCCTCAATTTGAAATCCTCAAGTTGAAATTTCTCCGTTCAATTTCAACAGATTCAAATCGTCAAAGGATATCTACAGCTGCATCAAACAACACGATGCAGTCGTTAGCAACGTCCATAAAATGTCTGTTTTCGGAACTGCAAAATCACCAAGTGGACGAGGAAGCAGTCTTTCGTAATTGGCACACGAAACAAGGGGCACCGGTGCACCTCAAGAAGGACACGTACCGCCAAGAAGCACTTGCTTATGTGCGGGTTGGTGGCGTGGTGAGCGATAGAGAGACTGTACTTGCGGCACGAGACACCAGCAAGCTACTCTTTTTTAAAAGGGGAATGTCAAACATCCCCAAATTTGTACACCGAGGCCTGTTCAGCATATTTTAACTTTCCGCGTTGGGTCCTCCGGAGGTTCGGGGTGGGTGGCCAGGGAGGTGATGCTGCCTGGCAGGGCGTAGGTTCCCCTCCTGTCGTACACTCATTTTCTCCGTTTTGTGCTTCTCGGCCGACCTGTCGCCGCCGTCAAACCTATTCTTCCTCACTTCGCCTTCTTCTGCTCGAGCCAAGTGCAGCGTAATGGAAGTGGAAGTGAAAGTGGCAGCGCCCACGATGGAGAAACAGGCCGCTGCAGCCGAGTTGGCGGAAGTGCAGCATCACGAAGTGGTCACCGGGGGTGGCCGGTGGCGGGTCACCCTCTCTTCGGATGCAGACCACCCCGATGGCCTGTGCGTAGCGGTTACATGGAGTGCTCACCACTCCTCTTCTTCATCATCATCGACTGCAGCTATGCCTGTTCTTCCCCTTTGCCCCACCGGCGAACAGGTTGCGACCTCCGCGCCTTGCTGCCGTCCAGCTTTACAGTTTTCTCTTGCTTTTCCTCATCTCCTTCATGTTTTTTCAGGCTCGGCTCTGCTTCAGGCCACCATCAGACCATGAGGAAGAGGGCGCAACATCAACACAACAACAGCATGATGGCAGTGATGACAGTGAAGGATCACGAGTGGGACGGCAGCTGAAGAGGAAACGGCCCGGACAAGAGGAGCTGCTACAATCAACAATGCGCCCCCGCAAAGCCTGCCGCACCACTGAATCCGAAGACGGCTGGTGCGACGTGCATCAAGTGAACCACCTCCTCGACCCATACGCCTTCTGCGGGAACGCAGCGTCGTCCATGCCGCTCACCTTCCATCAACTGCCTCTCGAGCTCCAGTTTGAAGTCTTTCTGCGGCTCCCGCTACTCGACGTAAGCATGACTTTTTCAGTGTTTGTGCCCAGCTGCTGCACGTTGTGGTTGGTTGAACCTCGCGAGGGCTGATCCGCGGTGCCGCGTATGATCAGGTGATGGCGACGATCCCCCTCGTGTGTGCGCAGTGGCGCGAGATGACATCGGACGAGACGCTCTGGCACGGCCTCCACGCACTCCACTTTGGAGGGCCCAAGCGCAAGTCGGGTACGACGCCCGCCCACCACACCTTCAAGGCACTGGCCCTGGCGCTCACTACGGCCGTCGCTGTCGACGGGCGTCAGACAACTCGTGGCGCACCGAGTGCGGGGCGATCATGCGGCGGCTGGCCCGCCGCCAGCGCGGCTGGGAGGCGCACCTCGCGGCCGAGCGACGCACGTTCCGAGGCAGCGAGCTCATGCGCGCCATTCACGGCGGTACGAGGCGCCCGTCCTCGATGTTGCGTGTGGAATGCCAAGCATGCGCCGCGTTCGTGCCGCTGACCGTCGTCCATCCACGCAGGCCATCTGCAGCTCGTGCGGCACATGGTCGAGGGCCCCAACGCGAGCGAGGTCGACATCAACCACCGCGAGATGCCCAACCGCGACTCGCCCCTCATGGCGGCCGCCCGCGACGGCCACCTCGAGATCGTCAAGGTCCTTTTCCCTCCTTGCCCACGTCCTCTCTTCCCTTCCCGTGCTGACGTCATCCATTCATCCTGTCCAGTACTTGCTGGCCCGCGGCGCCGAGGTGGACGCCGTCGACCGCGACGCCTGCTCGGCGCTCGCACACGCGAGCATCCGGAACCACCCGGCCGTGATCGAGCTGCTGCTCAGCGCCGGCGCCGACGTGGATCGGGTGAGCCGCGAGACCTGCACGCCGCTCATGTACGCCGCGGGCCACGGCCACGCCGAGGCCGTCCGCGTGCTGCTCGACGCCGGCGGCGCGTCGCTGACGAGCAAGGACCGCGACGGCTTCTGCCCGCTGCTCTACGCCGTGACCAAGGGCAGCCGCGAGGCCGCCACCCTCTTCCTCCAGCGCGGGGCCGACGCCAACTCGGCCTCCTCGCGCGGGTGGACGTGCCTCATGCACGCCGCCGGGGGCGGCTACGACGAGCTGGTCGACTTGCTCCTGCAGCGCGGGGCCGACGTCAACGCGGCCTTTGAGGACGGCCGCACGCCGCTATGCTTTGCCGCCAGCCACGGCAACGCCGGCATCGGTGCGTGCGCCGTGGCCTTGCGTCGGTGCGTGCGGCGCCCAACTCACTGCGTGACGACAGTGCGGAAGCTGCTGGCGGCGGGCGCGCAGGTAGATCGCCGGGACGAGGGCGGGTGGACGGCGCTGCACATGGCCGCCGAGGCCGGGGCGAGCGAGGTCGTCGCGCTGCTGCTGGCCAACGGGGCTGATCCTGCTCTCCGTACGGACGACGCCGAGACGCCGCTGGACCTCGCGCTCCACAACAACAACAACAACGAGGAGGACGAGGACGAGGACGAGAACGCCACGGCCGACCTGCTCCGCCGGGCCATGGGCCTCCCCGCAGCGCCACAGCCGGTCCCAGCGGTGAACGACGTCGTGGTCGACGACGCCGAGTACGAAGGGGACGACGAAGGTGAAGAGGGAAGAGAGGACGATGATAGCGACCAAGATGGAGATGAAGATGACGAGGGGCGGGATCCGTCGTTCGCTCCTTGAGACCGGTTGTCCCACCCCGGAGCGAACGTGATCATCGTATCATGTGGGGTTACGATTGGCGCCTGCTAGTCGCACAAGAACGTTACCAAATAGGAAGGATGTGGCTACCAGCACTTCGTCACCGGGGTACGCATCCTCACGTGGTTTGTTAGCCTAGCCAATGGCGAGGCGTTTCATTTGGCCAACGACATTATTCGATTGGTCGGGCTCGGAGCTCAGCAGCGAGGCAGACGAGGAGGGACGAGAAGCGGCTCGGCGCCCGGGCGAGTGTGTCCAATCACGAGCCCAAGAAGCCAGCCTTATCATTGGTGAGGCTGAGGCTCGGCCATAGTCCGTCCATAAAGAGTGAGCGCTTAGCGACGACAAATTCAACTGCAAAAACAAACTCCCTCGCGAACTGAACACAGTGCAGGCGACGATGTACAGTTACTCGCACGGCGAACCCTCCTTCATGCAGGCCCTCATGATGTCGACCCCAGCGCCTGGCCTAGTGGGCTACCCTCTCGACTACTACTGCCCCGCCCCGACTCCTGAGCCTCTTCAACAGTCCTTCCATCCTTACGATTCGTGGTCCACGAGCGATCTTCCTTCTCCTTTGTCGTCGTCCGCCCCCCAGGCGCCTCTTCCTGCGTGGCCGGTCTACCAGCCGTTTGCCTTCAGCAGCCTCCCCGGGCCCTATTATACAGCCAGCTGCGAGCCCTGCTCTCCAGCATCTTCGGCGCCCACGACGGTGTCGGTCTCCTCGCCGCCCGTGCCTCACTCCCCCTCCTTTGCCGAAGTGACGGCGGTCATGTCCCCCGCCTCTTCTCCCCACAGCTGCGGCAGTGGCTACTTCCCGGTTGCCCACCAGTTGTCGTCGCCGGTGACAAGCCCCGGAACCTCTTTCTCGGTCCACTCGCCTCCGGCCCAGCAGCAGCAGCGGATGATGATGCCGTCTTCTCCGCCGCAGGATGGGAAGAAGAGGCTCGTCTACTACTTCTCGGTCATGCCCGAGAAGAACAAGCCCATCTGGGTGGTCTTCTACGACCGCGTCGACTACCCGCTCGACGAGTTTGTGCTTCATCTTGAGCCCATCCGCGAGGAGGGCTCCGCAGCGGCGGAACCCGGCGCGGTGGTCGCCCCGCGCCACACGCTCAAGTCCGATCGCGAGCTGTCGTGGCGAGCGTCCAACAACGAGGGCAGCCTCGACGTGGGCCTCGTCCAGTACAAGATCGCCTTCACGTGCCCGGACGACACCTACCAGCGGGCGATCTTCCAAGCCACGCTCACGAATCCGGTGAACAACTTGACCATCGACCTGGGCGCCATGTCCATCGTGAGCACGACCAACCAGCGCTCCGAGGTCTTCTACTCGCGCATCAAGAAGCGCGCCCCGAGCAAGAACCACCGGAAGCTCGTCCGCAACTTCAAGAAGCATCCGCGCAAGATGCGGCACTTCCTCAATGGCAAGGGCCGCAGCTCGGGAGCCAAGCAGACCAGCCGCCGTGGCCACCGCTTCGTGCTCGAGGAGTACATCTGGGCCGTCGATCTCATGGCCACCATGCCCTGAAGGCCCGTGCCCGCGCTGAAGAAGTGGGGGAGGCAAAGTGCTTGGTTCCTCCCGTTTTAGCCTACTTACTGTACATAAGCAACACCAAAAATGGACTCTCTTTGAACTAGAGCAACGTTCTATTGGCCACATTTTTATTTTTGTTAACCATCTTGCCTGGTCCAGACAGTTGTTGTTTTTGCTAGAAACAGCAATCGCAGTCAAAGGGACAAAGAGCCGTTCCTGCACACGTGGCAATTGCCTGCGTCAGTGCCAGTGAAGGACTCTTTGGCGCCAAAAAAAGGGAGCAAGAAGGTGCAGGCAACGTCGTACCGCCGCCTCGGTTCATGCGGAGCTCGTCCTCGCTGTAGACCGGGAGGCCATCCACGTACTTGCGGCCAGACTGCTTCATGCCTCGACTGTTGAACCAGTCGTCGCCGTCATCTGGGTTTCGGGTACCGGTCATACTCGAGCGCGCATAAGAGTCAGGGGCGCTGACGCAAGGGCGTACCCGTTTTGAATGCATTGCCAGCAGGGGCGGCCTTGGCCTTCTGCTTCCTCTTCTTCTTGTTGTCCTTGAGCTGTGAGAAGATGTCATCGAGCCCGTCTTCTCCTTCATCCTCTTCCTCCTCGCCGGCCTCATTGTCCTCTTCCTTCTCAGGCTTCGCCTCTACGCGCTGCTTCTTGGCCTGCGGGCCCGCAGCGGCAGTTGGCTTTTGCTTCTTCTTGGCGGCAAAGGCCTGCTGGAGGGCCTTCATCACATCCTCGGCCGTGCCAAGCTGCTCTTCCTCTTCCGCTTCTTCTCCCTCCTCTTCCTCCTCAGCATCGTCCTCGTTGAGGTCTTGCTTCTGTTCCTCCTCTACGTCTTTGTCTTCTTCGTTACGCCGCTTGGTGCCCTTCTGCTCCTTCTTTTGTGCAGCTTTGGAACCACTGGCCGTGGTGGTGGTTGTGGCTGTGGCCTTTGGCTTTGACTTCTGCTCCGGCTTCGCTGGTGGCGTCTGCACAGGGCTGGTGCCGGCGGCCTGCTCCTTAGCACGGGCCTTCCTGGCCTTCTTCTTTTCCTTCTTCTTTTGGTTCAGGAGCCGCTTCTTCTCCTCGGCACTTGCCGTGCCCTGATTGTAATGCGAAATCAAACGGAACGATGATTCATAATTTTACACCAAAATGAAATGAGCGGATTGAAGGTGAGGAGGCACCTCCTGAGCGGCGGCCGCCACTTTGCCTGAACCCGATTTGGCAGACATTTGCTTGCGATTAATCTGTGCTCAGATGGAAGGAACGAGCAGAAAGAGAAAAAGAAAAAGCACAAAATAAAAATTTAAAACAAAAGATAAATAACGGCTTCGGGCGCGAAATCTGAGCGCGACTTGATTGTCGATTGCGCGCCGAGCTGAGCTGCGCACCTTCCCAATCTCTTGCGGTGGTTAGCTACCGCTCCACCTTCGTGGTGGATCGTTCTTCTTGCTGCTCTAATACACCCGCTGGAGGCCATTTTCGTGGCCAGAGCATCTCGCTCCCCCCCCCCGGCTCTACACTCGATTCCTTCAATTTGGTTATTCGAATCGTTCGATTCGGCATCCAACTCCATCACGCTTCATAGCCTCGCCCATTCCCTCAACAACTGCTGACTGTCGAGTCAGTGCCACATACCGATGCAAGGCCATCCCGCGAGCATGACGGCGCCGGCCGGGCCCGGCCCAGGCCCCGGCGGCCACCCGATGGGCGGCGCCGGTGCGGGCCTCTACAACTTCAAGTCCATCCCGCCCCAGCCGCAGCCCCAGCCACCGGTGGCCGGCACCGGCGGCCCTGTGGCCGGGACCATGACCCTCCCGGCCGGTGCGGGCCAGATGGGGACCGGTGGCGGCGCCGGCGGCGGCGCGACGAGTCTCTCGCACATGCGTACGCACACACGCGCGCGTGTTCTCTTACTCCACACACGCGCACACACGTGCCGTTACTCACCGCTCACATGCGCGCGCGTGTGTGTCGCCGGTCCACAGCATCGCACGCAATCCAGCAGCAGCTCAGAGCCTACCAAGCCGCGCGCGGTGCTGCTGCTGCTGCCGCGGCCGCGGCCGCCGGCGGCCACCCGCAGATGCAGGCCATGGGTGCGCGTCCATTCCTTTGCCCGCCTGAAGCCATGAGCCTGAAGCTGACGACCGTGTAGCCGCGATGGCTGCTGCCGGCGGCGGAGGCGGTGGCGGCGGAGGTGGAGGCGGCGGAGGGCCAGCCCCGTCATCGAGCGGCGGCCTCATCAACCCATCGCAGTTGTCCAACGGCCAGCCGGCCCACCCCGGCGCGGCCGCGGCCGCCGCTGCCGCCGCTGCAGCCGCCGCGGCCGCTGCTGCTGCTGCCGCTGCGGCGGCCTCGTCCTCATCCTTGTCGAGCAGTGGTGGCGGCGGCGGCAGCGGCGGCCAAATGGGCCCGCCCACGGGCATGACCGCGCCCGGCCGCATGGGCGGCATCGTCGGCCCGCCCAGCCAGGCCGCGGTCGCCACCGCCGGCGGCGGTGGAGGTGGTGGCGGCGGCCCATGGATGAACCGGGCGGGGATGGGGCCGGGCGTGCCGCAGCGGCCAGCGCGGTACCAGCAGGAGCCGACCGACATCCTGCCCAAGCAGAAGCTGCAGGAGCTCGTCCGGCAGGTGGCGCCCAACGACCGGCTCGAGCCCGAGGTTGAAGAGGTTTGGCCGCCACTCTTTATTTGCTATTATTAATCTTTTTATGAATCTTTTTATTTAACAAAACCAAAACAAATGTTAAAAAATAACAAACAAAAATCAATTCACACGAAATGGTGGAGCGCAGCTGCTGCAGGACATCGCCGAAGATTTTGTGGAGAGCGTCACCACGTTTGCCTGCTCGCTCGCCAAGCTGCGCAAGGTCGGCCGTCCCCGCCGCCGTTTCTATCGCTGCTGCTGCTGCCGCCCTGCTGGCCTATTGCTGACGTCATCAGGGGCTTGGGGGACGTGGGCAGTCGGAGCGGCTGGAGGCCAAGGACGTGGCGCTGCATCTGGAGCGCAACTGGAACTTGCAGGTCCCGGGATACACGCCGGAGCTCGACGTCATGCTGATGACCGCCGACGCATTTTCGTCATCTTCTTCTTCATCCTCTTCGTCTTCATCATCATCATCATCGTTATCGTCCTCATCCGCGTCGACGACGGTCGTGGCGCAGCTCAAGCGACCGCTGCCCGAAGGCCACAAGCAACGGCTGGCGCTGGTCAAGAAGACGATGGCCCTCCAGCGCAAGCGCGAAGAGAAGGAGCGGAAGCAGCGCGAGGACCGCGAGAAGCAGCAACAGCAACAGCAGCCGCAGCCTCCGCCTCAGCCTCAGGAGGCCAACGCCGCGACGGCGGCGGCGGTAACGGTGGCAGCGACGGCGGCGAGGCCCACGGCGGTCAAGGCCCTGGACAAAAAGGCCGACGAGGCCACGACCACGACCACCACGGCCACCACGGCCACCACGGCCACGACCACGCAGGCAACGAGGCAGCAGGACGACCCGGAGCGAGGGCAGGGCCAAGAAGAAGAAGAAGAAGAAGGCGAGGGCCGCAGGCAGAAGCGGCAGAAGGTGTCGCCTGCCAATCCTGCGGACGGCGGTGGCAGCAACGACGAGACGGCCGCGCAGGCGGCGGCGGCGACGACGACGGCGACGAAAGGCGGTGAAGATGGCAACGTCGTCGTGAAAACAAGTGGCGGCGGCGGTGAAGAAGCGGACGAAGGCCTCAACAAGACCAAGCGGGGGGAAGCGGACGAGGAGCAACAACAGCATAAGAGTGGGGCAGGGAAGGTGAAGAAGGAACGAGAAGGCGACAACGACGATGACGCTGACAACCATCGTGGTGATGACGAAGAGGATGACGACAGGGAGATGCAGGTGGAAGCCTGAGAGACTGCAGCCACATCCTCTTAATCTCAAGAAATCAGCTCAGCTGAGCCAACATTAAAAAAAATAAATAAAAAACATTAGAAATAAAAAACAACAAATGCAAAAACCTTAAAACAATTTTTGTTTTATTTAAACTACAAAAGTCGATTTTATTGTAGTGGTGTGAGGCGCTCTCTTAGTCGCCTCGAAGCTGCTGCACGAGGTGAAGGGTAGACTCTTTCTGGATGTTGTAGTCTGCCAACGTTCGCCCAACCTCAAGCTGCTTCCCGGCAAAGATAAGGCGTTGCTGGTCTGTGGGCACTCCAATTATGTCTTCCAACTGCACCATGATCATGCCTATCGTGTCTGTATCCTTGACTTCGAGGGTAATAGCCTGGCCAGTGAGCGTTCGCACGAAGATCTGCATTGTCCGTGTACACCTCGAGTTCTTCTCTTCTTTGTGTTTGGTGTTGTTTGGTCTGTTGGTTTCTGTCAGCCAGGAGCATAAATAAGCAAGCATAAATTTATTCCACGAACATGGTTAGCCATTTTTTCTTTGTACGGGGGCACATGTAAGAACGTCAAGAAGCTGATTCTTGTTTAGGCAATAAGAAAGCATAAAAGGTACATTAATAGCAAAAGGGAGGCGACGATCTATCGCCTGAGAAGTCTCGTTACGAGCTTGGGTTGGGTTTAGAAGTTGAGGTAGTCGGTCCACTTGAAGAGAGCAGCGCTGGACGAGCACGAGTCGCCCCAGCTGGCCCTCCAGGCGAGCGGGATCGGGTTGGGGGCCTGCTTGCAGTCCTCATCGAGAAGTGTGCCAATGGACTGGCCGCCGCACTCCTGGGTCGAGTAGACGAGAAGGCTCTTGCTGGCGCAGTTGACCTGCACCCACTGGTCGCCCAGCTTGTTGCAGCCGTCCTGCATGAGGCCCGCCGCGCAGCCGCTCTGGCCCTTGCATTCTTGCTTGCTGTACCACGTCGTGAGGGCCAGCTGGCAGGTGGCGCCCTCAACCTTGGCCGGCACAAAGGCCAGCATGACCACCACGGCGATCACGGCCAGGGAAAGGAGCTTCACGAAGAGGGAGTTCATCATGATGGTTGTTGTTGTGTTGCTAGTAGTTGCTTGTAGCTCGGGGTTGGCGGTGGCGCGATGCTTGATGGTTTGATTGAATGAAGGATTGGACAAGAAGGGTCCCTCTTTATAGTCCTGCCCACTACATCACGGAGCTCCACTCACAGACATTTCACGCGATCGGCCCACACCACCTCAGGCGTCCTCAGCAAGCGGGCGTTGATGGTAGTGAAACTGCACGAAATTTTGCTGAAGCAGCCATTTATAAAATTTGTGGCGATATAAAAAAAAGAGAACAATAATGCACAAGCAAATAAGAATTATTGCAAGAAAGTCCAGATAAATAAATATATTTATGTGTTTTGGACAGTGAATAAATAAATAAAAAAACAAAAACTCGTGGTGACGCAAACATCAGAAGGAGAGGAAGGCGTTGGAGGTGGCGAATGGCCGCCCGCGCTTGGAGAAGAAGCCCATCAACAGCAGCGCCGACGCGATCGTCACCGTCGTCAACGAGAACCGATGATGCCGCCACCACGACGGCCGCGCGGGCTTCTCCACTAATCGCACCTCGGCTCTCACGCTGTTTTCTGGCACCTCTGCGCGTGTCGTGGTGATGAGCCTCGCGGAGCCACACACGCGCGGTTGCAATGCAAACGACATCACATACCGACGATGACGTTGGCAAAGCGCTCGAGGTTGAAGTAGAGGATGTTGGCCATCGAGTTGAAGGGCGCCACGGCCGAGATCGACCGCGAGTCCGCTCCGTAGGCGCGTTTGGCGTGCCGCACCTGTCGGTAGGTGACGACGTGGACGTTGTCCGGGTTGCTCCGGCCGTGCTCCTCAAACAGCTCCACCCAGAGGGACTTGGGCCACATGGAGGCGTGCTTGATGATGCCGCCCTCCTCGAGGCCCTTTGACGTGAAGCGCGCGCAGTTGCCCCGCTCGGCAAGCGCCATCGGCAGCCACCCTAAAACCCCCAATTCCAAAATAAATCATTATCTATTTAAAAAATAGAAAATGAAATAACAGGAAATGCAAATAATGCATTAAAATGTAAAATAATAATAATAAAGTGAAGGAGACAAACCGGCGAGGAAGTTGTAGAGGGGCGAGAAGAGGAGGGAGAACTTGGCGCCCTTCTCCACTTCCTTCCGCTTGAGGCGCTCGTAGTAGGCGTGCATCTTGAGGATCTGCTCCTCCGGCAGCTCTTCGATCCGCACCGATATCATCGTCCTGCTCGTGATGATGACAAGAGGATCAGAACGATCAAGATCAAGAAGTTGATGATGATGAAGTGGTGATGAAGAAGAAGAAGAAGAAAGAGGAACCGGTTGTAGACGCCGCCTTGTTCGTTGCCACGGTCGAAACAGGTGCCGTAGAGGTAGTCACTCGGGTCCAGGAAGTTGACCATCTCCTTGTGCGGCTGCCCGACAATGTTCATCAGCATCTGCTCCCCGCTGGGCAGCGTGTACCGCACCGCCGCGCTGATGCATCAACGCAAACAAACCAACACACGAGCTCAAGCGTGTTCAGTTGACCGCACGCCACACACACACGTGCATAGGGGCAGTGTCTACGAACTGGCCATAAGGGTTGCGCGAGAAGCCGTAGGTAGAGAAGGGGAGCCCAAAGTCGGCGTAGGGCTCCACAAAGATGTACTCCACCGCTGGCGGCTTGTTGACGCCTGGCGAGTTGAGCAGGTGGCAATGAAGAGGGGGAGAGATGAGGGATCAAGGCTGCCTGTGATTGGGGAAAGAACATGGAAAGAGTACCAAGGGCGCGGTCGATTTCGTTCAAAACGGTACTCTTGTTCGAAATCTCGCTTCCTCCTGCACGAATGGAAGATGAAAAGGAGAAAGTGATGGATGGAGTCTCAGGAGTGGAGTACCATGCGCGCCAAAGTCTTTGGTGATTTTAAATTCCTGGTAGAGATCCTCGATATACTGCTCCTTGCCGTATCCCTCCTCGAGAACCACAGCGTCCGTGAGATAAACGACGCAAGCGCCCTCGTCGGGCTCTCCTCGTTCATCTTCCATTCCATCTGTCGATTTTCTCATGTTCGTCCTATTTGTCCAATTCGCTTAGTCCAGCCACACTCACTATTCAACAGATGGTGCAAGAGAGCAGGCAGCCCTCTCGTGTGATCTGTTTCTTGCACGCAACGCCAGATACGAAGAAAAACACCGAACGCCGTCTCGTGTTGGTATTGCTGTGTGAAGTGTTTCGTGCACAAATCGTGCTCGTGGGGGCATTAACGTTCATAGCCCCGTGCGTTCTCAGCACGACCACCAACCAACGCCTAGGAGCGTCTCCTCGACTAAAGGTAGTGGCAGTCGTTCCCATCAAGCAACTGGGTCAATAAAACACTAGTGCTTTGTGGGCGAGGACACGGTTTTGGGTGAGTTTGTGGTCAAGGGCTTCAAGCTAGAGGCTGTGGCCGGGTGGAAAGAGGGAAGCGGGAGCAGGAGGCTGGACCGGCGGCAGACCAACGGACGTCCGGGAGTTTTGTGCGGCAATCCGGTCTTCCCCGCTGCAGAAGAGCAAGCGGGCTTACGGTTGGGGTTCATTTCACGGACAAGTGTGAAAGGCAATAGCGGCAGACCAACGCGAGAGAGCCAGACAGTTCGACAGTCAGGCCAGAGAGCGCGTCGACTGAAAGGGGGAGAGAGATGCAGACCGGTGGGTCCTATATTGGCTCGCTTGTCGGGACCCCGGGGGGTGGCCTTCATCTCCAGCCCCAAAACAAAGCCAAGGGCCTTCTTGTACTACTCCAATCAATCCACTCATGCTTGAAGCGGTTCGATTTACCCTCCCTCTCTCTCTCTCTCTCTCTCCCCTCCTCCTTTTCAATGTTTCGTCGTTTTCGTTCTCTGTGCCCCTTCAATCTCAAAAATCGGCGCAACATGGAGCATTTTTCCAGTGACTTCCGTCTGGTGAGATTGACGCCACTTGGCGCACGCCATGGCGAATCTCGTGTTCCTCTTTGTTCCTTTCGTAAAAACCCGAGTGTGCACTACCAGATGCAAACACCAATTGCATGTAATTGATCCTTATAAATCGAATTCATCACGCCAGGTGGGATAAGGAGTTCTTCCCGGAGGAAGACGACTCGTTCGCACGACAAGTCAAGCTCCTTTCACGCTCTGCCGCGCAGACCAAGCTCGACGCTCTGCTCCAGCTCACCAAGGTCACCCAAACACGCAAAATCATTTATTCTCCAGTAGGAGAGTCGCTCATTCGTCTTCTTCTCGTCTCCTCCGTCACTTTCTCCTTCTTCTGCCTGGCATGCAGGTGCTTGAAGGCGTGCCCTTGTCGGCGCCCAAGGAGGAGTACTTCCGCACCCGCGCAACGCGCCTGCAGAGCCTCCAAAACACACTCGCGGCCGACGATGTACGCACTCCATCCACTTCCTCCTTCATGATCGTCTCCATCTTCATTCTCATCATCATCATCATCGTCGTCGTCATCGTCATCTTGACACGCGGCGGGCGGGGGCAGGTGCCCATGCAAGCCACGCTCCGCATCCTGCGGTCGCTGGACTTTGCCATCTGGCAGATCAAGTCCAAGGTCCTCTTCCTGGCCAACGCCTGCACGAGCGTCACCTCCACCGTGCGCCTGCGCTCGTTGGCGCTGACCGTCCTCCACATGTCGTCCATCCTCATGGTTTGCCCCCCGTTCCCCTGGCCTTGCTTGTCCTCGCCGCCGTCCTTTTTCTCCCAACGGCCTGACCCCGCCTCGGCTTGCACGGGCAGGACTACGACGCGCACGTGCGCGAGACGATGGAAAAGATCCAGAACAAGAGCCATCCCAAGCCTCAGGGCTACGGCCTGCTTGCTCCGCCTGTGGCGTCCGCCGTACCCAGCAGCGACGGTACACTTTGAATTTTGAATTTTTTGTTCATTTTAATTTTTTTCAAGAATATTAAAATTAATTGTTGACATTGTAGGCTCGTCGGATAGCGAGATGCAATTCGCATCGCCGATCTCGCCCACGTCCCCAACGTCTCCGACGTCGCCGGTCTCGCCTACGTCGCCCTTGACACGCGAGTGGCAGCGGACGGAGCTGCGGCCGGCCTCGGCCGAGGACGCTCGCAAGCAGCGCACGCTCTCGCTCGGCCTTTCGCGCTCGCTGTCGCCCACGACCACCGCCAAGCAGAGCCCAGGCGACATGCAGGCCCTGCGCGAGGAGATCGCCCAGTTCGACCTGGCCCAGGTCTGACCTCCTCTCCCTGCTCTGCGTGGTTGAGTGTGGAATGCATGGTATGTGTGCCGGACATTGCTGACGACGCGGGGCGGAGGACAGGCCGACACGGCTGCATCGATGCCCCCACCGTCGAACTTCCCGCCGCCGCCGCGACCACCGGTGCGGCTGAACTCGTCAGCTTCGGCCATTGCTGTCCCGTCGTCGGCTGCCCCGATGACACCGCTGGTCTCCTCGCCCTCAAGCCCCTCTGCGGCGGCGGGCCGCCTCGGACGCCCACTCCCGGTCCCGCCCTCGGCGGGCCGCGGTCGCGCCTTGCCGCAGCCGACTACCCTCTCGAGCTCGGCGCCGTCGGCCCCGACCTTTCTCCACTCCGCGTCTTCCTCTCTCGCGACCACAACCACCTCGTCGTCGTCTTCGTCATCATCATCATCATCATCTTCCTCCTCATCGTCCTCCTCCACATCAGCGATTATGCCATCGTCGCCGACAGTCTCGTCGTCGCCCGGGCGGCCTGGTGTGGGCGGCCCGCCGCCGGCGCATCGTATCAAGAAGCGGACCAACACGGGCGTCTCCTCGGCCGCCATTCTCGAGCGCATCAACAGCAGCAACGCGGCCGCGGCGGCGTCTGGCTCGATGTCCTTCACCCCGTCGCGCGGAGGAAATGAAGACTCTGCAGAGTCGTCGTCGACGACGACGATGGCGACGCCGATGTCGCCGCCGCCCGTCGAACGGTCGCCTCTGCGCAAGAGCAAGACGGCCTTGAACAACCTCAAGCGTTCCGTGCCGCCGCCATCGCCGTTCATTGTCTCATCCTCACCGCAGACCGCCGCGGCACCCGCAACTGAAGCGCGGACGGTGTCATTTAGTGGTACGTTTCCGAAACATTTCGTTATTCGTTTTTTGTTGCTCTTGAAGCTTCGTTCTTTGTCGACAGCTTATTGTCGCTCTTTGCTCCATTCTTTAGTCGAGGACCAGGCGGCGGCCAAGCAGGTTCAGGCGCAGCTGCGCGAGGAGGCGGAGGAAGCCGACGACGAACAAACCCCAAGCGAGAAGCTGCCAATTATGAGTCCCGAACGAAATCGCGGCTGGGCGCGGGACAAGCGCAAGTCGATCTTCTTGTCCATGTCGATCGACTCACGCATGGAGCTGCCCGACGAGCTCATCATCACCAAGCAGCAGGTGCCCAGCGTCGCCCCGAACCGGCCCGGGCAGTCCCTGCTGGGCCGGGAGCTTCGTGCGGGCGACCACCTGCGTGGGATCGACCTCAACGAGTTCCTCTCCGATGGCGCCGATGGGGACGGCGCCGACGCCGGGCTCAGTCTGGACTCCAGTCCGTCCTTTATGCAGGCGCGCAGTGGAGCCCAGCCCATTCAGGGCGCTGCTGACGTCAGTAACGCCGCCAATGGCGGTGGCGCCGACGGCGGCGGCGGCCAGGGCCTGCTGGAGCTGAGCCCGAACCTGACCGAGCGCGAGATCCTCGACCGGATCGACCAGCTCCACTCGGAGAACAACAGCGCCAGCAGCGCGGCCGGCTCGACTGAGCTCTCGGGCTACCGGGTGACCGAGGTGCTGCTGATGCCCAAGGGCAGCCTCAACCTGGCCTACCGCGGCCTGGGCTCGCTGAGCGACGACCTGTTCCAGCTGCCCATGCTCACCAGCCTCGACCTCAAGGGCAACGCCATCACCGTCCTTCCGGCCGAAGTCTCCCGCCTCGTTTCCCTTCAGTCGCTCGACCTCTCTCGGTTCGTTTTCTCTCGACGTCGTATTTTATGGTAATTATTTGAACAAATACTTATCATTTTAAAATATTTATTTGGGCTTTACGCAGGAATCAACTGACGGAGCTGCCCGTGGAGCTGAGCAAGCTCGCCAAGTTGACGCATCTCAAGGCGCATCACAACCACCTAAAAGCGCTCCCCAAATGGTTTCTTGAGCTTTTCCTTTCTTTATTTGATTTGAATTATCTTCCTGACTCGCCGCTGCAGGATCGGGGAGATGACCCAGTTGCAGTCGCTCGAGTTGGCCCACAACAAGCTGCGTTCCCTTCCTCCCGAGATCGGTACGTGTCGACATCAAAGACTCCATTTTTTGAATATTTTATTCAATTTGTTGTGGATGTCTTCGTTGAACTGCGCAGGAGCGCTGGCGAGCCTGCGCGAGCTGAACCTGATGAAGAACGAGCTTGAGGGCCCGCTGCCGCTGACCTTCTCGCAGCTGACGGGGCTCGCCCTGCTCGACCTCTCGGGCAACGGCGGCCTCGGGCCCATCAACCCGATCGTGTTCGCGCCGCTCCAGGCGCTGGTCACCCTCCGCCTATGGGGCTGCCTGTCGGCCACCGCCTTGGCCGCCCTGCCGCGCAAAAACACCCTCTCCTCCGACGCCATCCCGACCGGTACGTCTCCTCGTCGTCGTCATCATTGTCGTCGACATCGTTGTCGTTGGCTGTTGGCGTTGTCTTGTGCGCCAACACCGTGCGGGCGCAGTGCGGACGACAGGATTCGAGGACGAGGCCGGCACGCCGAGAGCCCTCAAGGACAAGGAAAGGGAAAAATCCGAGCGCGCCGGAGGCGGGAGCGGGATCCGACGGCCGCGCGTGCCCAGCGCCATCTCGAAACCGCTGCTCAAGCCCAAGGAGGTCTTTTCCAAACAGCGCTCCCTGTCGACTGTCGACGGTACGCGCCTGCGCCACGCGCAAGAGGCCTTGAGAGGCTCACCTGCGGACTGGCGGGACAGGGCCCGGCGCGTTGACCCCCCGCGGCGGCGGTGGCGGCGAGGACGGCGCTATGGGGGGCAGCGGCGGCAGCAACGGCGTGGTGTCGAGGAGCAACCACATCTTTGCGCTGGAGAAGACGATCGCGTTCATGCACGATCTACGCGAGCTCGTGCTGGCCGGCAACCGTCTGGCCCAGATCTCGGGGTTCAAGGAGACCTTTTACTCTGGTGCGTCTTTATTTTATCATTTTTTTGCAACTTATATGGTGACGTCATGCTGACGTGTTGCCTTCTCAGACGGGCTGGGCAAGCTGACCTACCTCAACCTGTCGTCCAACTACCTGACCTTCCTCCCGGCCTCCATCTGCCAGCTCCCCGCGCTCACCATGCTCGACATTTCCGTACATATCATGCATTCTTTATTTGTTTTGTTTTTTTAAAAATGATTTTTATTTAATATTTTTCATTTCAGCACAATAAGCTGCAGCTTCTGCCGCCCGAGCTGGCGCGGATGCGACACCTCCGGACGCTGCTTTACGACGATAACCCGCTTGTCTCGCCCGCCGCGAGCGTGCTCAAGTACGTCTTTCCTCCCTTTCTTGGTTCTCTGTGGGGAAGAGAGGCTCAGACCGCTCGTGCATTGCGTCCCAGAAGAGGACTCGAGCAGATCAAGGCCCACTTCAACGGCCTCCTCCAGGGCAGCGTCTGGGACGCCTACGCCATGCAGCAAATCCAGCGGTTCGTTCTTTACATTCTTCTACTTCGCTTTCATTTTCGTCGCTTTTCGTTCTTTTTTGAAGCGCTGACACGACGCGTCCGCCCCATGAAGGGCCGGAGTGGAGGACGGCGGGGTGGAGGCCATTCGCGGCATTCTGATCTCGTGGCCCGGCCGGCTGATCATGTCGCACGCGCTCCACTTTCTCGCCGAGCACAAGCAGAGCCTGGGCAAGCACGCCAAGGAGCGCTACGTGGTGGTCAAGCTGCGACTCTTCCTGCAGCTCCTCTCGTGCGAGGACCCCGAGGTCACCGGCATGATCCTCGAGCGCCTCCAGAAGTTCATCGGTACCCGCCTCGCCTTCCTCCAACAACGACACGTCTCTTCTGTGCGTCCTTTGGTGGAGCGCTCACACGATCGTCTGGCTGCAGTCAAGCGACCACAGCTGGTGATCGCCGAGAAGGGCGTGGGCCCGCTCATCAAGGTCATGAAGGCCAACCTCATCTTCCAGCGGCCACTCCTCGGTACGCGCGGCGCGAAAAGAGCTGTATTCATCAGCGCCGTTCTTCTCATCGTCGTCGTGGTCTTGTTCGACGTGCAGAACACACGGCGGCATGCCTGCTGGCCGAGCTGTGCACGGGCATGTCCATGGCCAGCCGACAGGACCTCTACCCGAGCGACCACGACGGTACGCCAGCTTCCCCTCTGCTCTCCGTCGACGTTGTACTGATGATGGAGGTGTTGGTGATCATGTTGTCGGCGGACGGGCTAGGCCGGGCGAGTCGAGCGCCCTTGTCCATCGATCAGACCGAGGAGCTGGCCAAGGCCCTCGACCAGCTCGAAGTGCCCGCACAGATCTGCCGACAGGCGGGTACGCACGCACGACATGCCTGACGATGCTCTCTCTCTCTCTCTCTTGTGTGTATACGGCCTCATCGCCTGGGTACTGCCGGCAGGTCCACAATTTTGGCAGCATTTCGTGACGATCGCGCGAGGCGACAGCCGACACCTGCCCACCCTGCTGGCCTTTACCTTCTCGGGCATGGCCACCGTCCACAACCACATCCCCCTCGACGATATCGGTCCGCCTTCTTTCTTTTTTATTTTTATTTTTATTTTTATTGCTCATTTTTTGCTAAATTAATTTTGCTAATTTACATTAATTTTTTTTTTGAAAATGTGTAGAATGGGGCGACAAGATCGGAGGCGGAGTGAGCGCCTACGTGTACCGGTGCAAGTGGCAGGGGCGGGACGTGGCGGTGAAGAAGTATCACATGCAGCTCGTGAGCAAGCAGGAGGTGCTCAACGAGGTGGCCTTCCTGAGCGTGCTCTGCACGCGCGAGGTCCTGCAGTGCCTCGGGGCCCACGTGGAGGACGACAACTGCTTCATCGTCACCGAATACTTTTCTCAAGGCAGCGTGTTTGACATTCTTCACGGCAAGAATGCGGAATGTACGCAACCCTCTCGTGTCGTGCGCCACGCCACACACGCGCGTCTGACTTGTGTGTTGTGTTGTTTCGTCTGCAGCGACGCGCCAACACTGGGACATTAGGACGGCGACGTCGATGGCGCTGGACATCGCGCGCGGTCTGGCCTACCTGCACGCCATGAACGTGGCCCACCGCGACATCAAGTCTCAGAACGTGCTCGTACGCGTCTCCTTTCTCCTCGTTGCGCTCTCCTGCGAGATGACGTGCTGATAACGTTGCGTGCGCGCGTTGTTCGAGCAGATCCGAGAGGACATGAGCGCGTGCGTGGCCGACCTCGGAATCTCGCGCATCGTGGGCCCGCGCATGACCAAGGCCATGGGCACCCCGCGCTACATGGCGCCAGAGGTGATCGGGGGCAAGGTGTACGACACGTCGGCCGACGTGCACAGCTTCGCCATCCTGTACTGGGAGCTCATCACCGGCAAGATGCCCTACGGCGAGCTCCAGAACGGCTGGCAGGTCGCCGGCGCGGTGACCTCGGGCAAGCGGCCGGCGCTGGACGGCGCCTGGCCCCAGGCCATGCGCGACGTGCTCGCGCAGTCGTGGGACCCGGAGCCCACCGTGCGGCCGCCCTTTGCCGACCTTGTGGTGCGCCTGGAGGCGATCCTCCACGAGCTCAGCACAGACTAACCCCAGCCATGAAGCCATGAACGCGGTAGAAAGGCTGCGGAAAATACGCGATGTAACGCAAGAAATAATAGGTGAATTTCATAAATGTATAATGTCGACTGCATATTTGATGTCGACCGACCACAGTTTTTATTATTTTTATTGCATTCCAATCTCAACACAAAGGGAAAACAAACGATCTGGCAAGATGAGCGTGGTCGAATATGGCGGCAAGACGGACAACTACGAGTGGACGCAAACGAAGGACGAGGTTACAGTGATCCTTAAGGTGCCTGCGCATTTCAAGGCGCGCGATTTTGTGTCGAAGATGGAGCGCTCGTCGATCGAGTTTGGCGTCAAGGGTCAGACGCCCCTGCTCAAGGGCACCTTCCCTAAGGGAATCAAGGTTGCTGAGAGCACATGGACGAAGGAGGGTGACACCGTCGAGATCTCCCTCAGCAAGGAGAAGCTGCAGAACATCGCCGACCCCGATAAGGAGGAGTGGTGGGACTGCCTTGTCGAGGAGGACAAAGAAAAAGAAGGTGGTGCCATCGACGCCGAGCTGATTGAAGCCAGCAAGTACCTCGACGAGGGTTTGCTCAAGCAAGTGAAGGCCAAGAAGCTCGAGAAGAAGGCTGCTGAAGCCGCCGCTGCTGCTGCTGCGCCCAAGGACCCATGATCATGTAGCCACAGCTTGTTTCTGTACATCAAACATCATTGCGTTTCTACTTGTGGGGTGCCTGTGATTGTTTTGTTTTTAAGGGCGAACCGCGACCGTTGATCCTAGAGCTTACTGGTGACAACACACGAGCGTAGCTATTGGGCAGCACTACGTTCAGTTAGCCAGAAGGCGCACAGCGACATTGATGACGCACAATGTGTTTGCCCGAGCACAAAACGAGCCAGAGCCACTTCGCTTTATCCTGGCCGTGAGGCGCGCGAACTGTGTTGCCGGTTGGTTGTGCTAGTGCATCGCTTCCAACCCCGAAATTGCTTGGGGTGATTGGTTGAGTTAAAAGACCAGCTTCCTGTTGGCGAAAGTTCCCCGCGGTGGTTGTCACGCTTTTCAGTTGGTATCTGCTTTCTGTACACTTGTGCTTGTTCCCCTCATCCTGTCGTTTGGTCTTCTTCTTCTTCGTTGCGACTTCAGCAGTAGAACATCAAAACACAAAACACAGCGTGATGGAGGGCTCTTCCTGCCTGATGATCCGATCATCACCTACAACCTGGCTGGTGACTTTGATGTCGGTTGGCCTGCTTCTGGTCAGCCTTGCCTCTCCCTCGATGGCGGTGGGCACGTGTGGCGAACTGGACTCTACGTTCGCCCGCTCCTCTTTTAGTGGTTTTATTAGTTTCCAGCTGGGGCAACGATTTGAAGTGACCAACGCCGTCATGGTGACCTCCTTCATGGTGAAGACCTATCGTTCGTTCTTCCACCCTCTCGCCCCCATATCTTTACCCAACAAAACAGAGAACTGACATCTACACACTACATTTTTGCTTGCTAGCCGCCAACGTCGAGAGAGCCGAGCTCTATACAGACGTGAACACCCTTCCGGGACAACCCATTCAAGATGGCCTGCTCACCCCGACGGCCTTGGCGAATACGACCCAAGGGGATCTGTACTACACGTTCGATGTGGCTCAGCCCGACGGTCTCTACCTGGGCCAAGGTTTCTACTGGCTCGTGCTGTCTAACAAGACTGCTTATGTTGGCATGAACTACGTTACGCTCTCCACTTTCAACACTTCCCTTCCGGTGGTGCTGCGCACATCGGCGACCTTGGGTGGCTCCTACAGTTCTGGTACGTGGGAGCGTAAATCCTCAACGTTCCGACTCAGCATCTCCGGATGCGACCTGGCTGGCATCCCCTCGACCACACCCTCCTTCTCCCCGACGCCTTCACTCACCCCATCGTCAACGCCCTCCCCTTCACCGACGAGGTCTCCATCGCCTACCAACTCTCCTTCTTCGAGCCCGTCGCCAACGAACTCTCCCTCTTCGAGCCCGTCGCCAACAAACTCCCCTTCCTCGAGTCCATCTCCAACAAACTCTCCTTCTTCAAGTCCATCGCCGTCCACCTCTTCTTCGCCAACACCGAGCGTTTCACGGAGCCCCACCCCGTCGACTTCCCCGACCCCGAGTTCGAGTCCGACGCCGTCCACTTCCCCGATCAGCCTGGCGGCCATCCTCCCGCTGGTGAAAAACGTGACCGCCGACTTTGGTTCTGCCGCCGTCGCCGTCAACATCTCGGCCCCGTTGGCATCACCTGGTGCGGGGATGACCGTCTCCTCCCAGCTTGTCGGGCTGGAGGCCGCCAACAAGTCCCTTTCGCCATCGATCTTGGCTGGTAATGTCATGAACTTCCCCTCCAGTAGAATCATCCAAAAATTTAAAATTTTAAGCTTTTTTTGCAGAGTTTGAAATGTCGGTCGTGAACGAGACCGAGCAGGTTGACAACACCAACGTCACCACGACAACCTTTATCTACGCGACTCAGCTGGACAACGAGACCACGCTTGAGCAAGCATTCGGCTTCCATGCGTCAGCCAAGTCGCGCCAGTTTGCCAACACGGTCTTCCGCGTCGACGCCGGCTCGGTCAAATGGTCCATCGACCTCACGCGATCCGCCCACGACCACATCGACAACGCAAACAACACTGCAGCAGCCCTGACGTTCCGCTACCGGTTGTTGAGCCTCATCAACGACACGCAAGCCCAGTGCACTGAGGCGAGCTCGGTCATCGAGTGGACCAACACGCCCGAAGTGGGCATGACGAGCTACTTCCTCTCCTTTTCCCCGTCCTCCAGCTGCGGAAGCAGCCTCGGCTGCACGGTTCAGGTGTTTGACAACGCCGTGGTGGACGGCGTCATCACGCCCATCAAGCACGCCATCCTCGTCGAGCAGGCGGCCTCCCAGGCCTCGGCCCAGTTCGTGCTCGAGTTGCGATTCCCGGGCTTCAACCACTCGCTGAGCTACGATCCGAGCATCAGCCTCGGGCAGCTGGTCGGGCGCGGTGATGACGGCAACGGCGGCTACGGTTCGAGCGGCAGCGACAATCTGGGCCTGATCGTGGCGGTGTCCGTGGCCGTCCCCGTGGCCGTGGTTGTTGTGGTTGCAGTCATTGTTGCGGGTCTGATTCTCATCAAGAGGCGCTCCCGCGCCTCCATCATCCGCCTTAATCGGGCAAGCACATTCAACAATAAGGTGTAGTAAGTTGTACTAAGAATTAATTATCAATTACTCCTTTTTAATATCTTTTAAATTCGCTCACACACGGCTTGAGTGGAGGTCTCTGTGGTGACCTGCCGGTCAAAGAAGGCAAGCACCTCCTCTGCTGACGGGCGTTTCGAGGGCGAGGCGTGCCAACACTTACGCATGAGCTTGCTGAAACCTTGCGGGGCGTCGTGGGGGATCTGAGGCCTTTGGCCTTCGAGCACGTCGAGCGACACATGAAGTTGCGTCCGGCGAAGGGTTGCTTGCGGGTGAGGACCTCCCACATGATGATCCCGTACGAGAATAGGTCGGCCCGCTCGTCGTACTTCTCGCCGCGGAAGATCTCGGGCGCGGTCCAGCACGGCGTGCCGCAGCGGGTCATGGTCGAGTTCTCCTCCTTGATGCGCGCAAAGTCGGCCACCTTGACGTTCAAATTGTCGTCGACAAGAAGGTTCGAAGGCTTGAGGTCACGATGCACAATCACGGGCTGCAGGGAATGCAGGTAATTGAGCCCGAGGGCCGCGCCGCGCAGGAGCCGCAGCTCCTGGTGCCACGTCAGCTTGACCGAGGCGTCGGCGAGCAGGTCCTTGAGGGATCCGCGGGACATGAACTCGGTCACGATGCACAGATTGGGCCGCTTGACGCACGCACCGATGAAGAGGACGATGTTGGGGTGGTGCAGCTCGGACAAGAAGGCGCGGAACTCGAGCATGCGCCGCTCATCAAGCTTCTGCTTGATGAACCGCTTGACGGCCACCTCGACGCCCTTCCACCAACCGCGGTACACGACGCCATAGGAGCCAAGTCCGATCTGCTTCTCCACTTGCACTTCGGCAAAGTCGATGATCCACCGGCACAGATTGGCCGACGTCAGGAAGTTGTCCTCCTTGAACGCCATCCCCTCGCCGACGACCGTCTGCACTTCACCGCTGCCTTGGACATCAGCGACCTCATTGTCGTCGTCCAGCTGCTCGTCGGCCCGATGGCCGGCCGTGCGGCCGACGCCGCCAAAGAAGCGCGACGCAAGGCCGTCGACCTTGACCTCGAATAGCTGCGAGCCTTGGGGCGCGTCCGGCATCTCGAAGCGGCCGAGCGAGGCCACGCGGCCTGCATAGGACTTCAGCTCGTCGGCCTCCTGGAGCTTCTCGTGGACGGCCTGGCTCATGACAATCTGACCGCCGAGGGTCAGCGCGGTGATGCGGGCCGCGGCGTTGACCACCGGGCCGATGTATTCCACGCGCCTGGTCATCGGATCGCGCACGCTGCGGGCCGCGCCAGCGTGGACGCCCATGCGCACTTGAAGCCCGCGGAACAGCACGCGGTCGTCGACGTCGCCCCATTCCTCGGCACAGGCCGGGTGGCCGAAGAGGGCCTCGGGCCAGTCGGCGTCGAGCAGGGCGCGCTGCACGTCGCAGCACCAGGCCAGCGCGTCGGCGGCCAGCTGGAAGGCCATGCAGAAGGAGCCCTCGCCCGAGTTCCGGTCCCGGAGGAAGGCGGCCTCGTAGCCGTGATGCCGCTTTAGCGCCTCGCGCAGCATCTTGTTGTGGAGAAGCGTGGCGTCGCTCATGGCCTCGGCGTGGAACGCCCAGAGCGACGCCGCGCGCGTGATGTCGGGCGCCCGCGCAGCGGTCGAGTTCGTAGTCGTCCCTGCACCTGACCCGTGGCCAACAGAGCCCGAGGACGTCGACGAGGCCGAGCCCACCGCGTCCATCATGGTGGTCTCCCGTTTGGCGTCTCCCGAGTGAGCCGAGGACGAGGAAGACGAGTGGGACGACGTCGTGCGCGACATGTGCGACCCGCGATGACTGCTGTTCCCGAGGGAGTCGCCGTGCATGGCCGAAAGCCGCGTCATGATCTCGAGGAAGGTCGGGCGGATGGTCGGGTCCGGTGCCAGCAGGTGGAGACGAGCTCCTCGTACTGCGGGTACTCGGCGGGCAGGAGGTCGGCCTCGCCCCCGACCGGGCTCGGCAGCCGCGGGCGGATGTTGTCGCGGATCACGGCCTCGGCCACGGCGGCGGGACTCATGCCGAGGTAAGGCTGCTCGCGGGTGAGCAGCGCCCAGAGGATGATCCCGAACGAGTAGACGTCGGCCAGGATGAGGTCCACGTCCACCGCCTCGTTGAGGATCTCGGGAGCCGTCCAGTGGACGCTCCCAGCCCCGTCCTTGCCGGGACCGCCCTTGGCCACGTCCTCGCGGAACTTGGTCGACCAAATTCTGCAATATTCTCGATAATAAAATAAATCAATAGTTAAATGATTTGTAAAAATACTTGACATTCCACAGGAGGAGGTTTAGCGATTTGAGGTCGCGATGGACGATGCCCGAGGAATGGAGGAAGTGCATGCCCTTCGAGGCCTGGTAGGCCATCTTGGTCTTGAGCGCGAACGGAATCTCAGGCACGAGCTCGTTGTGGAGCAGCTGTGTTGCAGACCAAATCAATATGTCAGGCCGATGCCAACAGTGGAAAGTGAGGACACAACGTACGTCGTAGAGCGAGCCGAGGGCCATGAACTCCATGACGATGCACATCTTGGGCAGCTTGGTGGATGCCGCCATGAAGAGGACCACGTTTGGATGCCGCAGCGCGGTCATCACGCACACCTCGTCCTTGAAGCTGCGCTCCATGTCTTTGGTGATCCGCTCCGAGACCAGCATCTTGACCGCGACCTCGGTTCCTTTCCAGGTGGCGCGGTGGACGGCGCCAAAGCCACCGGCGCCCAGAATCTCGCCCATCTCCAGCTCGTCAAAGTCGATCTCCCAGTCGTCCGTCTGTTTGGACTTGCGGCGGAGGATGAGCATCAGCCCTACGATGAAGAGCACAAGCACGCAAACAACCACCACAACGGCGGGGATGACGGTCCCTGTTGAGTTTGGCAAACACACATGTAAGAAATCATTAAAAATGAACCTTGAGTGAAAAATATTGATTTTGATATTGAAAAAACAATTTTGATGAACCCAGCCCGATCGCAAGCGCATAGTAGGTCGAACTTGTCTTGACGCGTTCGCAGTACTGCCCTTCGCGGTCCGTAGGGCAAACGCATGCGCCTGTGATGCATATGCCGATGTCGGAGCAGATTGAATTGACGATGCGCGCCAGAGACTTGGCCGCCCGCGACGCCACCACGTAGCCTTGCCTGTGTTTGTGCGCCCCAAGTTTCAGATGGACTGAATCATGCGGAATGCAAAGAACGACAGAAGAAGCAACGCACCGGGTTGTTTTGCGACCATGCAGAAGATGAAGCGCGCCAACGCCTTGGCCTTGCCGCAGTCGGGATTGAGGACTGTCGATAGATGACCGAGGCCATGGACGCCAACGGCCAACTATTGGGTCCCGGTTCTGGTATGGCCATCCTCAGCGTCTAAGCACTCACGTGTGGTGTTGGCTCACGTACTGGTCGTTTGTCTGAAACCAAGCTAGCATCTCCTGTGCATACAAAACACACACATGAGTAAGCTAGGCGAGCAACAGATCGCAGCGTTCGCAAGTGAATCTCGGTGCAGTCATAGGCCGTCAGGTTCCGCCTCACGAGGAAGTAGCTGAGGTACGAGAGCGGCCAGGAGTCGTTTCCGGGCGCATCCACAATTGAAGTTGCCCTGCGCAAAGTACCTTGAAAGTCTTGTGTGTTTGTTTTCGAATCACTTTGTCAACAACACGAACCAGGACAGGACAGAATCGAGAGCTGGGGAACGCCAACCTGACATGGCCAACTGCACCGTGCTCACGGACGGCTGCACGGTATTGTTGGCTCGGTTGATCACGTTGATAAAGGGCACGCCGGCCTTTACGACGTCGGCGTAGTTGACATAGGACATCGAGTAGGAATGCGCCTGCAGGCGGAAGTCTTCAAGCGTGGCATGGAGAGCTTCAGCCCCGACTTTGCCGCGGCCTTGGGCGCGGCCAACCGGACCTGGGCCAACCTGCCCGCCGCACAAAGCGGAGGCAATCTGGTCTCAGCGGGAGCCTCCACGACCGCCCGCCTGTCCTTCCGAGACCGAGACCACCGTGTTCTCGTTGTAGCCGACCAGGATCCGCACGCCAGGAAGCTCGGCGGCCAGGCTGGGGTTTGTCGCCTGGATGGCCGAGTCATTCCACATGGTGATCATCGGCCCAGATCAGCCCCAGCGTCTGCCTGTCCAAGACCTGGTTGTCGTCATTGTTCGACAAGGGAGTCAACAGTGGACAGGGATCCTTCTCGTACTGAGACCTCTGGGCGTACCACAGGGCCGCTGATGTTGGGCAGATTATATGCGAGCACGAGAACCTAACCAATCAGCGGGAACTGCACCAGGCCGCCAAAGGACTCGCTAATCACGTCTGGCACGGGGTGGTCCAGACAAACAAAGTCCTGAAGGTGGCGCATGGCCACGGTAATGTTCGCTTTGAGAAGCTCGCTCAACCAGTATGGCTCTAAAATTTGAAACAACATACAAGCGAGAGGTCTGCGTAACGTGCCAGGGAGGCAGCAGAGCCAATCCCCGAATAGCTTATGCTGCGATGGTGGAGTGCAATTACAGGTTATAGGGGCAGTGAAAAGAATGGCTTTGACGTTGAGGGAAGGGCACCTACTTGACGTCGTCCCGATGGTACAGATAAGCAGAGCTCCAGGCAGCCATGACCGGGCCTGGATTTGAGGTGCCAGCGCCATAGAGCTGAACGCCATATGCGCTGACTACACAGGCCACGCGCTCATGTAAGAACCAGAGCCGTGATTGCATGAGAACTTCCATGCTTACCTTGAACGGAGAGAAAGATGGTTGTCAAGGTGAAGAGCAGAAGGAAGGTTGCCCTTCTTGGCGACTGCATGGCTGTGGTAGACTTGATGAAGCGAAAGGAAAAGAAGAAGAGAGGACACTACAGCTTCTGAGAGTGTGCATGTAGTCGGCCTCGGAACATTAAAGGCCGATATCTTGGCACTCGACCGTGATTGGGCAGGAAAAATATTCTGAGTGAGTCCAGATGGGTAAACCACTGTGGTGAGTGGTAGAGTTAAAAATTGCCTTTAGGCCACCTAGGTGGGCACCCACCAGGCCCGCACAAACTCGCTTTGCCGAACAAGGATTGCCAGGAGGACGACGGCGAGGCACAGTGCGACCCAGAGGCTGTGCACGAGACGACCCCAAAGGGTCCGCCGCCGCGGCAAATCATGTCGCCGGGGCGATGCTGCGACGAGGCCGGGCTCGCTCAGGAAGTCGTCGCCCTCCTGCTGCATGAACAACCCATTGTCGTCCTCATCGCTCTCGACTGATGTGGATGCGACAGACTGGCGATGCCGCTGCACCTGGCGTGAGAGAGTGCGCATCTGCTTGATGTCGCGTTTCAACAGGACAAAGCTGTCGTCGGCCTTCTCTGGCTGGTGCTGCTCGGGCGGGAAGGAAGGTTGTTGCAAACGGCTTTCGCTGACGGCAAGTCGCTGGCGAAGGGCCTCGTTCTCCGCCTCCTGCCTCTCACCTGCCTTGCGTGCGCTGCAGAGCTCCTGCTCCAGCCCGACCAGCTTCGCATTCGCTCTTTTCTCGTCGTCTTCGTTCTTCTTCGCAGCAGATTCCAAGGACTCGCGAAGCACCGCCATCTCGCGCGCGGCATCGGCCAGGCGACCCTCCAGTTCCCCCGCTCGGCCTTCCACGGCACGCCTGCCGTCCTCCGCTTGCTTCAGCGCGAGTGCAGCTGCGGCTTCGGTCTGCTCGGCACGCGAAGCTGCTGTGTCGAGCTCGGCCTGTAGCCGAGCAACACGCTCCTCGAGCTGCTGACGTGCGGCCCGCGCCCTTTCCTCGCTGTCCGTCCGCAGTTGAAGGAGCTCCTCTCGCAAGCAAGCGAGCTTCTCCGCAGCCTCTGCGGCCGCCTCGAGCGCAGCGCGTTTGCTCCGCTCGAGTTCGTTGCGCATGTCCATCTTCTTGGCTTTCCGCTTCTCCTTCTTCTTCTCGCTCTCACGCGCTGCGCTTGCCAGCGCTGCCTCGGCCGTCTCTCGCTTGACGCGCTCGTCGTCAACTTTCTCTCGAAGTCCAGACAGCTCCTGCTCGTCGGCTTCGCTCTTTCGCGTCAACCGCTCGAGCTCTTTGCGGAGCGTTTGTGCTTCGTTCTCCTGCGCTTCTCCTTCCGCCGCCTTTTGCTCCTCCGCGTCGGCCAGCCGCCTCCGCAGCTCGGCCAGCTCGGCCATCGCCTTGTCCGCCGCTTCGCTCTTTTCATCCAACAGCCGCTGCGCCTCCTCCAGGTCGGCCTCGGCGCGCAGTCGCCGCAAGCGCTCCTGCTCGAGCGCCTCGGTCACAGATTGCACAGCGCTCTGCTCCTGCTCGTGTGCCCGTTGCGCGTTCTCTGCAAGCTCAGCCTCGAGGCGCCGCTGTTGCTCGAGAGCCTGCTCGAGCTGCTCTTCCAGCTGAAGCTTCTCCTCCTGCCTTTGACGTGTCTCGCGGTCGAGCTCGGCCTCGAGCTCGTGCAGTCGAGCCTCACGCCCCCTTGCCTCATCACCCAGTCGCTGAAGCTGCTGACGCAGCTCGTTCCTCTCCTGCGCCCAGGTGGCCTCGCGTTCGTTCTCCTGCGCGTGGCTCTCGCGCTCTTGCTTGAGCTCGGCCTCGTGGTCGCTGCGCAGCTGTTCCAGCTCAGCTTGCAGTCGTGCCACTTGTGCTTCGCATTCCTTCTGCACTTGCTCGAGTCGCTGGGCCAGCTCGCGCTGCTGCTCAACGGCCTGACGTTCGGCTTCCTCAAGCCTAGAACGCTCCTCTGCTTTGATCGCCTCCCGCTCGTGCTCGAGCTCGATCACATGCTGGCGAGACTGCTCCAGGTCGTCTCGCAGACGGTCGAGCTCAGTGCCAGCTGCGCTCAGCTGTGCCTGAAGCCGATCGATCATCTGGCGAGCATCGGCATCGTCCCGGTCGGCCTTGGCCAGCGCCTCCTGCAGCCGATGCATTTCGTCCGTGGCGTGCTCGTTCCTCGCCTGCATGATGGCCTCTTCCTGCCGACGCTCATGCTCGCGCTCCGCAGCTCGAAGCGCGTCATCCATCTCCTGCCGCAGCCGACGCTCGACCTCGTCCCGCTCGTTCCGCAGCGCCTGCTCTCGCTCGCTGGCCTTCTGGACTTGGTCGGCCATGCGTGCCTCTAGCTCGCTTCGCTCCGCTCTCCTTCGGTCTTCGAACTCGTTCTTGAGCTTCTCCTCGAGCGCGCTTGCCCGCTCGGCGGCCGTCTGCTCCAACCGGGCCAGCTCGTCCTCGTGCTGCTTACGCAGCGCGTCGATCATGGCCTGTTGCTCCGCGTTGGCGTGTTCGAGCTGGCGCAACTGCGTTTCCAGCGCTGCCGAGCGGGCAACGGCGTCCCGCTTCTCGTCCCGCAGTTGTTGGATTTGCCGAAGCGAGTCGGTGATCAGACTGGCTTGCCGCTCGCTCTCGGCCAGGCCGGTCTGGAGCTGCTGGGTGAGCTGTCCTTGAAGCTCCTCCTTGGCTCGAACCAGCTCCGCTTCTTGCTGGGCCGCGCGCTCGGCCTCATCGCGCAGACGGACAAGCTCTTCGTCGCGCTTCTTGGCTTCGTTCTCCTTCTCGGCCAATCGGTCGGTGAGCTGCGCCCGCTCGTCTGACCAGGCGAGCTCCCGCTCGGCGATGCCGGACTCGAGCGCCGTAGCGGACGCGGTTTCTGTACGCTGCAGCTGGTCCTCCAGCTCGGCGATTCGCTGTTCCAACCGCTGCGTCTTCTCGCCGGCCGCACGTGCGTCGCGCTCGGCCTCGTCTCCAAGCTCCCGTTCTCGCTGCCGCAGCAGTTCACGAGCTCGATTGAGCTCGTCCTCCCGCTCCTGTTCGCCCTTGCGTAGCTGGTCGATGACGCCCTCGTGCTCTGTGGCCCGTATGAGGGCCGCGTCGAGCGCCGTCTGCAGCTCGTCGCGTCGCGTCTCCGCATTGATCGCGGCCGTGCGTTGTTCCTCGAGCTCGGAGCGCGCATGACGTTCGGCTTCCTCACGCGCGTGCAGCTCGTCAGCAAAGGCCTTCTTGGCACGCTCGAGTTCTGCTTCGGCGTCATGCAAGCGGTCTTGCAGGGCGCCGCTCTCATGCAGCTGTGCGGCGAGTCGCTCATTCTCTTTCCGCGCTTCCTGAGTGTCGTTGACGGCTTCCTGAAGCTTCTTGCGCAGTTCTGCCAGCTCGTTCTCATGTGCACCCGCGCGTGCGGCTTCGACTCGGTGCAGTTCTTCCTCCTGCCTCTGCTTCGCGTTCGTCTGTTCGGCCTCCGCTTTCGTTTTCTCTTCGTTCTTTCTCTCCAGCTCGCCCCGAAGTTGGACGAGCTCGTCTTCGCGTTCCGCGAGCTGCTCTCGAAGCCTCATGATCTCGGCCGAGTCGTCGCTCGTCTTCTCGGCGTCGGCGGGCGGCTCGGGCGCAGCGAGCGGCACAGGAGCATGGGGAGGCGCTTGGTGATGTCCGTGCATGTCGGCAACCACCGCGCGGAGCCGCTTGCGAATCTCGGGCAGAGACGGACGCTCCTCGGCCCGGGCGCGGCAACACTGCTTGGCCAGCTCAAGCAAGGCCGGCGGGCCTGTTCCGTGCACATACCATAAATACCTCAATAGAAATAACAAGTTTTGCTTGAAGGGCTCCGACGTACAATCGGCAGGAACCTCGACTGACGGCTCAGATGAGCCTTCCGACCTCACAAAGGTGTCGACGATGGAATCGGCTCCAGGTGAAGCGGGCTCGGCCGGCTGTCTGGTGATCAACTCTAGAGAGGCAACATACAAACACGAGTTGGCCATCTTCCTCTTGGTGATGGTGGTGATGTTGACACACCAGAGACTGAAGGGAAAACAAAGAGCACGAACCGACGAGGAAGCGGCCGAAATCGGCGCTGTGATTGGGAGCTTGGCAGTTGGTCTCTCTGACGACGGCAAAGCCTACATGTCGTTCGTGCAGGCTACCATCAGATTACCGCGTGGCCTTCATGAAGCGGTCGAGCGGGACGTACCTGTGAGCTGGATCTCCTTGGATCGTTTGTCGATGAGCACTGAACGTGTGTCAATGCTTGTGGCGCTGTGGACCTTCTTGTCGATCAGCAGTTGAACCGTATCGATTACGTCAGCTGCGATCGACATGCAGTCTTCCCATGAGAGCTTTCTGCGGCGTGCACTCGGCTGGTAAGTGAAGAGCTGAGTCGCCAAACATATCCAACTGCGTACGTGTGCTTCTTGTCCTGCAGATAATCGCGTAAAGACACGTAACCGGTCGGCCACTCGTACACGGCGTAGACCTGCAGCAGTCGCAAAGGGGGGAACAGAAAGTTAGTGGAGGATGGAAGGCAGCGCCTCAGGCGAAGACAGATGAGTGGCCGTGCCTTGCCGTCGTCTTCAGAACGATAGAAGCCCACCACATTGACGAGTGTCTGCTTCGCCTGGTAGAGGGACCTGGCGGTGGCACCAATCCACGCGTGCGTGTGAGCGATTCGCGTTGCAGCACAGAAGCTATGGTTCGGGGCAGTACCCGAGCTCGACCAGCTGAGCGTCAGTGACCTCAGCACCAAGTTCGGCCACACTGTGCACCGCAACGCGTCTGCCTTTGTAAACGCCCTCCCACGTCTGCACATGGCCCAAGTGAATCCTTTGCCGGCACGTTGTGCCAACAGAGGGTACCCAGGAGCAAGTACATGTTCGGCGTTGGTCGAAGCCGAGGGAGTGAGGTGCAAGTCATCAGCGGCAAGCCACAGCGGATGGGAGCTGCGAGTGGTCTCCGCTGGTCGGTGGTCCACCCGCTTTGCCTTTAATCTGTTCAAGAGCATGTATGGCCGTTGAGAAGAGAAATCCATTTCTTTTACTTTTCAGGTTGTGGATTTGGGGAACGGTACAGTCATGGCTGCTGTCCTTAGCGATGTTACCCCTCAAGGGAGTGTATGCCAAGCACAGTGCTTGCAGCTTCGGCCAAGGCAGGGCCCAGTTACACCTGAGTGTGAAGGGGAACGGCCACATGACATTTATTGTGGGTCAGTCATAGCAGCACCAAGGCTCGGAGTTATATTCTGAAAGACTTACCCGAAGGTCGTTGAACATAAAACCGCCAACCCGACATCTTCTTTCGGCCTCGGGCCAGTTGTTCTTCCTCCCAAGGCGCACAACACTCAACCGACATGGAAGTCGGTACACAAATTCACATCAGAAGACTTTGAGGCGAACAACTAATCAATACAAACAAACCGATTTTCAAGATGAACAAGAGGGCTTGCGTGTTGTAAGCAGTGAGTTAAGACTACCACCCCAGTCTGACCACGCAGCAACTGGGTTGGGGCAAATGTCCCTCACCCTACGCTGCCACATGGACGATTGGTCGAATGACATAAAGGGGCAGGCTGGTGTGGGTCGCCAGACGCTCTTGGTTTTGGTTGTAGACACCAGCGGCTCAATGGGCTCTGCTCTTACCAACCAAGTCGTCCCGGGGCTAACCACCATCGTCGGCCAGGTGCCGTAGCCTCCTGCTCTCTCTGTGTGTGCTCGGTGCGTGTGCGTGGGCTGAGACTTTTGGCATTGGCCCTTGTTGTTTTTTTTATTGCACAGTCTCTGCTCAGCTGGCCCAGCGTGCACACTGAGGTTATCGTCTACGAGAGTCAGGCCCAGAGGCTCAAGTGCGTGCAGCTCTCCATTTCGCCCCCTGACAGGGCAGAGCTGACCCGCAGTGCCTCACTAGGCTAGATAAAGACACCTATCTCAGGAAATTGTCCGCGCTGAAGGCGCGCGGTGGCACTTCCTTTGACAGGTTCGAGTGTATTGATGATTGTGGTTGGCCTTTTGCTGAGGTCACTGTCGCTGCCCATTGGTTTGCTTATTTGCGCGTGTGGTGATCACAGTGCATTCGGCCAAATCCGAAAAGTTATGAAGGGACCGGAGGCTGCGGCCTGTGATGAAGTCGTGATCGGGTTCCTCACCGATGGTACATGCAGCAACTGGCTAGAATGGTATCACGTAAGTGACTGTAGAGCCGCTCTCACATGATGACGTTGCGTGAAACAGGCCAAGATGAGTCTGGGAGTGCGCCAACAGACCGCGACCAATATCGGCGGCTGCGAAAAGCCATCCTCGCCTTGGGCAAGCCCGTGGTGGTTCACGCCCTGGCCTTTGGCCAATACCATGACTTTGACTTGCTCAACGCCCTCCGCGCCAATCTCGGCACCAAACCTGGCGGCTTCCAAGTGCGCGCCTTGCCCAAAACCATCAACACAAGTGGAGCTTCCTTGGGTTCACGTTTGTTTATGTGTTTTTTTTGTTGACGCGCGTAGTACGCCGAACCGGAAGACGGACCTGAGGCGCTGAGGGGGAAGATGGAGGCCATCTTTGATGCAGTGTCGTCCAAGCACGTTGCTGCCACCTTTACTGTCGACATACGCCATCTGCGCTTCGTGACCACAGGCGTTCAGGTACGTGGCCCCATGTGTGCGTGCCCCAAAGCCAGCAAGTTTATTGGGCACACGGTCATCCAGGGCAAGGAAGAGACGGCAGCCAGGTGGTTCAGCAAGACGGTGAACGTCTCGCGCAATGAGCCGACGGTGGAGCTGACCAGCCTTCTCCGGCTCAAGTCCGACGGACCTGTCGTGCCCTTGTGCGCTTTCCTCCTCCCGCCCAAGTTCACGCGCAAAGCGAAATCTATTTCAAATTTAACTCGAATCTTTATCTATTTTATCTTTATCTATTTTATTTTATTATATATTATATTATATTATTTTATATTATGGCAGCAACGAGCCGCTTCGGGCACGGGTCACGGCCAAGTTCGGACAGGGTGATGAAGCTAAGACCGTCCACCTGACGTTTAGCGTCTCCCCTCGGCCGATGGACCAAGCCGACATCAGCAGGCTCGACTTGCTGCAGATCTCCAGCCGTGTGGCGGCGCTGCAGACGCAAGTGACCGACGCCACGGCTTGCGCTGACCGCACGGCCAGCGCCAAGCAAATCAAACTGTGGCAGCGCGCGGTGAAGAAGCTGAGGAAGAAGCTGAGTCCCTTCCAGGGCGTGTCCATGTTGCGCCTCTTTGCCAAGCGCCACCGCGCCCAGCTCTTCGAGGAGATCAACCAGCTCACCGCCAAACTCGACTTGATCCACGAGATCGTGATCGCTTTGGCCCGGGACTCCAGTGCGCCGCCCTTTGTTTCCCCCTTGGCCTTGTCTTCAGTCGTCGTGTCGCCTGGCTCATCCCTTGTCCCGTTCTTGGGCGGCGGCAGTGCTGTCGACTGCGCTGAAGGCGCGGCTGGCCGAGATCGCCTTCGGCCACCAGTTCCAGCGGGCCTCGCGCAACCGCAGGTTCGTGCATGACGTGCTGGGCGTCCCTTCATGCGCTGCTCACACAGGGAACCACAGATTGAACGAGCGGGTGCAAAAGAATGCGGAGCTGTTGGCTCGCGCCGAACAAGAGATCAAGCTGGTGGACATTGACAAGGACGCTGTCGGGCAGGTGTCTGACGAGTTGGCCGAGAACTTTCACTGCATTCTCACGCAGTCGACGTGGAAAGAGCTCCTGTTGCAAGCCGAGCTGGGTGACCGCGACGTCGTCGGGTTTGGTGTCGCATTGTCACGGCCCGAAAGTATGTTTGTTTACAGCAAGCAGCCGCTTACCTTCATGATGGGCTGACGCATGTTGGCGTGGACAGCGGCGGTGGACGACCCAACGCAGGTGCGAATCATGGACATCAGCATAACGCCCGTCGCCAAGACGGCCTTTGAGGTGCGTTTCCTTCGCCCTTGAGCGTGCATGTGGCTATGCCATGGCTCACGTGAGATGGCCGCATGAGCTATCCAGGACGCGCTCAAGTACTCGATCGAGACTTCGGGGCACATCGAGTCGCACGGAGGCTTTGCGCACGACGGCGTTCACCTCGGGTTCGTGTGGGCTTTGTCCAGCGTTTGTCTGATCAATCTTTAACCTTGTGAGGATGATGCACGACTACAGGAAGGCCATGAGCGGGGCGGGCCGTGAGCCAATCAACGCGTGGGTGCCGCTGTTCATCCACCCCGAACACTGGAAGCTCGTGTTCCCGCAGCTTCCGGCACGTTTTCGTGATTGGCTGGCAATCATAACCGGAATCATCGCCCTAACCTGGTGAACACGCCAGGGCATCATGGGCTATCTGGCCACGCTTGATCCGCTGGGGTACCACCCCAACCAAGTGGACCTGTTCTACCTCCTCCTCGGTTCCATGGTCTCCCGCCTCCGCGCCAAGCCTGGTACATGGACAAAACTAAATTAATTTTTATATATTTAATTAATTATATTTTTCATATTTTTAATATTTTACACGCAGGCGAGAAGGAGCTGGGATTGGTCTTTGCCATGCAGCGCACGTGTATCGCCATCACGCAGCAGATGCCGGGTGTACAACAGCACCTTGTCCGCTCGCTGCAGACCTTTGCGGCCAACCCTGGCGACCGCCTCAAGGTACTTGATTTCCTGTCTTTGGGTGGCGTGCAATGATCGTCAAGGCCGGCCGGCCACACTTGCTCAACTGCCGGGCCCGCAGGACAAGACCAAAAACCTGGTGATGCTGGTGGGCTACGTGCTGTCGCTCCCGCTCGGGACCGTTCGAGAGGCGATCGGCACAAAGAGCTCCGACTGGCTGGCCTTTTGGCTTCACGTCCTCCAGGTGCGGAGGACCTCCCCACATACGCCCCAGATGTCAGAGCAGCGGCCGTTTGAATTGTCTGATGTTTCCTCGTTGTGGCCTTTACCCCAGGAGTCGTTCAGGCGCGCTGGGGGAAGCATTCAAAAGGACTTCCCGCCCGAGGCGGTCAGCAAGCTCCTCCAAGCGATCGTGGACTGTCCCGCCCACGCCCCGCTGGCCGAGCCTGCCATCGCGGGCCATCCGTTCACCTGCATCGCAGTCGAGGCTCAGGCGGTGCGTCCTCCCGGCGGTCCTCACGTTCCCTACAGCAGCGCTGACCACGGGCAGGACGCGCAGACATCACCGAGCGTATCGGAATCTCGTGGCACAAAGCGCAAGAAGCGCGAGAGCAGCAAGTCTTCCCACTGGGGTGGAGACGAGGTCGACGGCAAAGGGGAGGACGAGGACAACAACCACAACGACGGCGGCGGTGAAGCCGACCGCGGCCGTCCGCGTCCCCGCACGCAGGCCTGGGCAGTTGCCTCCCATACCTCCAACCCGACTGTGCGTGAAGTGGCCGTGTCTCTCGCAGGCCTCCGATCGGCCACTGACTAATCGACGTTCAAATCCGGTTTGTTGTGGTGCAACACAGCAAAGCGCCGAGGCGGAGCCACCGGCGCCCAATCCGGAGCGTGATGCCCGAGTTCGGCAGCAAGTTCAGCAAATGCTTGGCCAGGACAAGAAGAAGAGGAAGAAGAAGAAGACTGCGACACAGACCTTGCCCGACCTCGTGGACGATGACGAAGACGACAAGTGCGCCTACGACTCGAACGTGCGTCCTTGGGTTCCTCGTTTTTCAGGGGACAACTCAAAAGTTGACTAACCTTCCTCATTCAACCAGCGGACCACGAGAGAGATGCTCGACGCGTTGCTCGAGCTGGACCAGCGCTTCAGAAAGCGGGGCCATCCTTCCCTCGGCCAGCTCATCTCGCTTGCCACCTTCGCCCACTCCTGGCACGACCTTGAGCGGTGCGCGCCCCATTCGGCACTCGTGGGACAAGAGGCCAGAACTGACTTGAATCGCGACGTCCGCAGCACTGCCGGCGGCGCAGAAGTGATGCTGCGTGACATCGACTCGCGCGGCGGTGTGGCGCCAGACGCGTGGATTGTGGCCACGAAGCGTGCTTTCGGCCAACACGCCGCCAGGCCGGCCACGTTCGCCGGCTGCTTTGACGCGCTCAGACAGATCGTCGGGCTGGAAAAGGAGGACCTGAGCACCGCGCTGGGCTGCGACTGGCTCGTGGTCGTCCGCGCCATGGCCGTGCAGGCCTTGCGTCTCCATGAAAACAAGGACTGCCGCGAGGCCATCGCGCAGGGTCCGCAACCTTCATGCGTCACTGTTTGGACCTGTGGGACTGATTGACCTTTTGTTCTCCTGGCACAGGCACTTATGAGGACCCGGTGACCGCCGCCCCGCGGGTGCTGGCGGTCTGCCAAGCGCAGCTTTCTGCGCAGACCGACGACGAGACAAAGCGGGTCGAGCGCAACCTGAAGCTCCGCTATGCCATCGAGTGTTGCATCACCACGACCGACATGGCCACTTTCGTCGGGTAGGTGGACCAAGACCTTCTCCTCGCTCTTGTTCTTCGTCGTCTTTTTCCAGCGGTACTCTCACACGTGCGCACGCGTCCAGGTATCTCTTGCACAAGACTTACGGCTTCGGCGGAAGACGGAACAGCCAAGCGTTCAAGCAGCTCTACATGCGGTTCCAGCATGTGGAGCTGGCCGCCGACATTCCCCTGGGTGCGCTGGGCTGCGGCCCTTTCGAGGACGCTTTCGAGGATCACAGCCACCGTCTTGTTGACTTCCATGTTTGCTGTGACGCAGGAGCGGAGAAGCTGAAGGTGCTCCTCTCGGGCCAGTGGCACAGCGGGAGGAACGCGATCAACGTGCTCGATGGTGGAAAAGCGTGGCGGCCCGGCACGCGAAGGACCAAGAAGAAGTACCGCAATAACGTCCGGCGCTTTGAGCGTGTGTGGGGCGCTGGCTGCACTTCGCCCTGAACTTCTTTTTCGTTTCGATTGATTGGTGGTGACGCCTTTGCAATCGCTAAAAGACACAACCTAGTTTGCAGCTTTTTGTATGCGGAGAATTGTGTTCCCCTGGCCATCTTCAACCTTTTGCAGCACAAACATGAAGCCAGCGTCGTCCTCCGCCAACATCAGGATGACGGGCAACTGCGCTTTGGAATTGATCTCCGCCTCCTTCTGCTAAATTTAAACAAGGTCATGAGCCAAGGCACTAGAATGCAAGGAGTGGATGGCATGCGTACATCATCATCATCATCACCACGGAAGTAGAGCTGACCCGGCCACACAAGAGTGTGGTTAAAGGTGTACTCGCAGTCTTCGCTGAGTTGTTTCTCAGCATATTTATCTCCCTTTTTGCATTTTGCTGTGGCCTTGGCCTTGCCATACTCGCAGCTGGCGCGGCTCTTCCTCCAGTTCACTTTGAAACCATCATCCTCCGCAGCTTCAATAGAAAAGTAGCCACTAAAGTCGGCGATGGTCAGGGACGGCACCGACAACGAGGAGGAGTCAACGTAGTCTGCTTCTTCCCCCCACTTCCGTTCTGGCTGCACATACGCCACCCCACCAGTGCAGCTCAGCACACAACCCCGGAAGGGGGGTAGAACAAGAAAGTGAGGACCTCTTCATCAGAGACGCCCTCGGGAGCGAGGTCGGGGTCATCCTCGTCATCTGCCCGGTTGGCCAAGCGACGGACTTTGGTTTCATCCTTCTTACTCTTCTTGTGGTCTGGCTCTCCAGCTTGCTCTTTGTCCTCATTCTCAAGCTTTTGCTCCTCTTTCTAGTGATAAGTGGCGTTAAACAGTGTACGGTGGAGGAAGGCCTTCGAGGGGGTACCTCTTCTTGCGGGATGGATCGCTTCATCTTGATCTTCTGTTCCATAAGTTAAACCCCGAGAATAATAATCAATTTTGTTTTGCATTTTGAAGAAATAAAAACATGTACACAAAGAAATGGGAAGCCACTTCATCATCACTCCGCGGCTTCTTGCTCGCGCGTCTCGGCTGCTGCTGATGGTGGCGCTGGTGGGGAGGACGACAATGGTGGCGCTGTTGTTGGGCTCGACTCGATTGGCGACGAGAGCTTGGACTGCTGCTGGTCATCCGCGTCCTCATCGCGCACGTCCTCCTTCGCCTTCGTGACGTCGGCCATCTTGGACAACGATGATGACGACGAGGAAGAGGTCTCGCTCACGTCGCTCTGCGGGTCGTCGTCTTCTTCTACCTGCGGTGGTTGTTGCTGTTCCTTCTTGTCCTGCTCTACCTTTTTGGGCTGGCCATCGCCACCATCTTCATCATGGCTCTCTTCTTCCTCCTTTTCCTTCTCCTGCTCGACCTCTACCTCTTCCTCTTCATCCTCCTCTTCATCATCGTCGTCTTCCTCTTCTTCATCTCCCTCACGCTCGTTGCCAGCGTCGGCAAAGAGCTTCATGATCTGCTTGAGCTTGTAATCGCGCAGCTTGTTGCGCTCCTTCTCGAGGCGGGCCTTGACCTGCAGGCACTCGTCGGCGCTGCGCAGGACCAGCCCGTAGCCGCCTCCGCGCGAGGCGGGCGCGCCGATGACGAGCTTGCGCGGGTCGAGCTTGTCCACCTGCAGCTCCACGTTCTGGAGCGGCACCAAGTGGCGGATGACGGGCGCCGGGTCGGCCGGGCCGTCGGCCGGGTGCAGGATGGCCAGCTGCAGGTCCACCGGCAGCACCAGCCACGTGATCGGCGTCCCGCTCCCGCCCGCTCCGCCGCTCCCGCCACCACCTCCACCACCGCCGCTGCTACCGCCTCCTGACTTGTCCTCGCGGTCCTTTAGGCCCTTGACGCACCGCGCTCGTTCCTTTTCTGCACTCGTCATCACCAGCATCATCAGCATCATTGCCAGCGTCGTCCTTCAACAACAACAACGACATCTTCATCATCAGCAACATCAATGTTGGTCGGGTGACGCACCGGTGATGGGATAGCCGGCGCCCACCTTGAGGTTCTTGGTGCTGTACTTGAGCTTCCGGTGGCCCCTGCGTGTGGACAAAAGGCAGACAACAGACCGCGGTTAAGGGGGCGGTGGAGGCCTCGAGATGGAGAAGAAGAAGGAGAAGGAGGAGAACGAACCGCTCCTTGAGGGGCAGGCGGAAGTCCTTCTTGCGGAGGAGCGTGTACTTGAGGTCGCGCAGCACAAAGAAGCCGAGGATGGCCCGCCGTGTCTGCTCCAGCTCCCCGTTGGGCAGCCGCTTGCTCAGCGCTGCATCGTACAATTAAAATCGTCAGAATTAAATCGATTCGGGCCGAGTGAAGATCAACGTACGCAAATCAGAGTAGGGCGTGGCCGAGACGGGCAGCAGCGAGGACGGGTCCGTCACGAGGTCCTCGAAATTGAGTTCTGTTGCGTCGCAAATTAGTGAATAAATTAAAACCGCAATTCTTTTTGTTAAAATAATAATTTCAAGGGACGCCGTACGTCGGTACTTGGACATCTCCTCTTCGAAGAGCTGCAGGAAAATGCCTCCCAGCGAGCCGTTGAGCCGCTGCTTGACCTTCTCCACCGACCCGTTGTAGGCCTCCTGTGGGAGATCACACCCTCCAATCGTGAGCCATGGATGGCTGGGCCGATGGCAAAGTCTTTTGGGGAGGAGGAAGCGCGAACCAGAAGGAGGGCGACGTGGGCGGTGGTGAGGTTCGAGTCCGTGTCGGGACAGTAGACCAGCTCCTTGAGCAGGATGGCCGCCAGCTGCACCGTGATCAGCCGGTAGGCGTGGCTCTTGGTCTGGCCACCAAAGAATGTGAGCAAAAAATGTAATCGAGAAAAGCAAATTAATATTAAATTAATATTTTAAAGATTGGATAAGGGCGTACGAGGATGGAGAGGATTTTCTCGGTCCAGTCCTGGCTCGAGGGTAGCCGCTGCTGTTGCTTCTGCTGTTGCTGCTGTTGGTGCTGCTGCAGGAGATCCGTCTTGCGCGGCCGGCTGTTGCGCTTCTCGTGCTGAAGTCGGTCGGCTTCTTCCTTGTCCGCCGCGTCGGCGTCGAGCCACGACTGCGGCTGCGCGCCGCCAGACTTGGTTGTTATGGCCGGAGCCGTCGTCGTTTTCTTGCTAGCCTTTTGCCTCGACTTTGGCTGGCCGGCGGACCCGGCATCGGGTGTCGGCGCGGCGGCGGCCGAGTCTTCGACGTCGCTGGCCGAGGACGACGACGATGATGACGAGGAGGACGAGGGGCTGCTCTCACCAAAATCGCCGCTCTCTTCCTCTTCCTCACCTTCGTTTTCGTCTTCCTCCTCCTCATCTCCTCCCTCATCATCGCCGTCTTCGTGATCGTCATCGTCGTTTTCGTGGTCGTCAACGGCGTTCTCCTCTCGGCTGCTGTTGTCGCTGTTGTGCTCGATGGGCTCGCCGCTGTCATGGCCCTGTACATTTGGCTCAACGGCGTGCTTCTTCGTCTTCGTCTTGTTCTCGGCCGCCTTGAGCTGCTCGACCAGCATCAGCTGTTGCTGGTGCGGCGGCGACATCGACGCAAACAGGCGGTGGTCGAGCTTGCCGCTGACGGCAGGCTTGTCCGCGGTGGTGGCGACGATCTCGGCGATTCGGTCGCCGCCGTCCTTGTCGTCGCGCAGCGGAGAAGTGGCCGTGAGAGCGTCCAGCAGCTGCTTGGCCTTGGACATGCGCAGCGGGTAGAGGCCCGACACCTGAAGGATGGGCTTGTCGACCGACGCGTTGCGGAGGAGCGCGTAAAGCAGCGCCAGCGCGCCCATCACGGAATTGTCCTCGCCCTCTTCTAGGATACGCAGGATGGCATCGCGATACTTGTTGCGCTCGGCCTTGGCTGCACCAGCCGCGGCCGCGGCGGCACCAGACGGGTCCCGCCGGCTGTGGGACTTGCCCGCGCCCGGGATGCCGGCCAAGGCTGAGGTCGAGACGGCAGCCGCGTTAGAACGGCCGCGAGCGGGCAGGCGCCGCTGGCGCACGCGCGTGCGGCGCTCCTGGCGTTCCGCCAGCCCGACGCCCGCGGGCGCCGCCTGTTCGGCCTCCGTCAATGGTGGAACGTCGACCGCGGCTTCGGCGTTATCATCAACCTTGGGCGCCTCGGAGGCCTCCTCGTCCTCCACTTGCGGCTGCTCAGCGGCATCGGCGGTGGAGGCCTCGTCGTGTGCGCCGTTGTGCTGCTTCTTGGCAAAGTCGTCGAGGCTGTCGGTCGCCAGCGGGATGCCGGGGAAGGGCTCGCTCTCCTTGCGCAGCGGCTCCTGCGCCTCGTCCTTTGCACCGCTGCCGTCCTCCTTTTCAACATTGCCGCTCTGCTTGTCATCACCATCATTCTTGTTCTCTGAGCGCACAGGTTCCTCGCCTTGCTGTTGCTGCTGTTCGTCGGCCGCCTTGTCCTGTTGCGGCTGCTCCTTCTTGCGGAGGAGAGAAGCAAAGAGGCCGACCTTGGTCGGCGAGGCATCGCGCTTGGCAGTCGCCGCCTGCTTTGGCGCCTGATCCTTGCCCTGGGGCGAGGCCGCGGCAACAGGCGAAGACTGCGCACCACCGCTAGCGGTCGCGTCGACAGCCACGGTGGCCTCCCTGCGCCCAAACAGGCGGCGCGCCCCGCTGATCTTCTTATCCTCGGCGGCGACCAGCTTGGCGACGGGCGTCATTGGGGCAGTGGGCTTGCTCGGTGTCGCGCCGGGCGTCTGGGCCGCCGGCGTGCCCGAGTTTGCCTCCTCGAAGCCGACAAAGGTGGGCACCGAGAAGGACCTGCACAGACGTGACGGGACGTAAGGTCAGCTCGGCGAGAACAAGGGCAAGAGCAAGCTGGCGAGGGTGCACCTCTTGTGGAACTTGGAGGCCGAGTTCGCGTGGGCAATCCGTGTGGGCTGCGAACCGCTGTCGTACGACGGCAGAGACGAGTGCGACGGTGCGTTGTCCCTCATGTCGGAAACTGCTGACGGCACTTTTTAGATCATAAAAAACAGTTAAAATGAGAAGGAAAAAGGTACCCTTGACCATGTAGCCGTTGGAACTGCCGCCGCTGCCGAGGGAGATGAGGTCCTTGGTGCTGTCGGTCTGCTTCAGCATTTGGTGGATGTAGGTCGTCGGGTTCGGGTGAATCAACGCTGCTCCAAGCGTGTCGATAAGCCGCTGCGTCGTTTGAAAGGACGTCAATTCTGAGCACGAGAGAAAAGCGAAGCAGAAAGAACGAAGCGAAGACGAGAGAGAGAGAGCACCTTGTGGGAGAAGATGTGGAAGACCTGAGCCAGGAGGAAGAGCGCGAGGCCGGGGCTCAGGCGCTCCTGCGAGGCGCCGCCGGTTCGGCCAACCAGCGAGCCGCGGAAGAGTGGTAGCAGGAGGTTCTCGAGCAGGTGCGAGGCCAACACCTTGTTCATGGAGGCCATCTTGAGGTGGAAGATGTCGTTGATGTAGTAGAAGACATCCAGCAGCTCGTCCACGCCCCCAGCCAACTCGCGTCGGCTGCCGGTGTGACTGGACGAGCGCGTGACCAGGCGGTCAAGCGTCCGGCACTTCTCGGCGATGAACCACACGATGTTGGAGAAGTAGGGCGCCGTTGTCCGATCCAGAATGAATGTTCGCATCCTCTCGTTCTCCACTATAAAAAGAAGAGTCAACACCATGCATCAACGGCGCTAACATGGTTCTTGGTACGCACCCTTGTAGACGTTGAGGGTAAGATTGCGGACGGCCGTGCGAACCATGTTGTCCGAGTGGTTGAAGAATTTGACAGCCTCCGTGTAGAGCGGGAAGTCGTTCTCGGCATCATTGAAGAAGAACTGCACGAAAATAGCACGATTTTTATTTGAGACATAAACTTGATAAGATCGATCATGGTCAAGGTCCTGCGTACCTGAAGGGTGTTGTCGTTGAGCTTGAGCGACAGGCTCTTGAGGAATGAGATGTAGTATGCCAGCACCTCCTGCACGCCCAACACAACGTGAGCATACCATTGGGAAAAAGCACCGACCATATTGGTACGCACCTCGTTCGAGAAATCGAATCGGTGGGTGATGAGTTCGTTGATGTGATTATTGGACAGCATGTAGTCTGTCAGGTGCGGGTCAGACTCTCAGGAACAGCCGAGACAAAAAAAATTAAATTAAATTAATGAATAATAAACAAGACTAAAGCAGGTGTTGTACAGAGATGGGTCTCGCTCTTGATGCCGGTAATGAGGATGCTGAGCGTCTGGAGCAGCTGGACCTTGACCTGCTGGCCAGTCTTTTGCGACAGGATGTTGAGGAAGTGCGCCAACATGTGCTTCTCCAGGAAGTAGCTGCAGTCGCGTCTCAGACGTGAGCGAAAGGGCAGGAGAGTGAAAACGAGCGAGGCAGACGTACTCGAAGATCTGGGGTACATTGTTTTGATCGCCCCAGATGAGCACCTCAGACATCTGGCGCAGCGACTCAATCACCAAGTTCTGCAGCCACCACCAAGTTAGAAATACCATAAAAACTCCTGACCAGCGCTCGTGGTGCGCGAGGGCTGGCACGTGCCTTGTTCTTCTCTGTGATGACGGCATTGCGTGAGAGAGTCTCGTGCAGGTATCTGTGCGTGGTTGTGCCCGTAGTTTCATTAAAATACGGTTTTTTAATTGCTTGTATTAAAAAACGCAAACGTCGCCATTGGGCTGGCAGCAGTGTTCTGTCTACACGTGGCCATTAGGCTTTCAATTTCGAAGCCGAAGAGCGATTATGCAATTTATCGGTGGGTGGTGGTGGGCAAGCGCATAAGATTTAGGGGCAAGAGCAGGCATTGCCAAATCTCTCATAAATGAAGCGAAAGTGTTGTGTACTCGCAAGCCCGATTGGCGGGCTAGGGGAGGTTTTGGAGGCGTACTTGAGGTTCTCAAGAGAGAACTTTTCTGGCTTGCGCAACCCAAAGAGGTTGCCCCAACGTGACATGCTTGATCGGCCGACCGAGTAGCGTCCTTGTGCTCACGCACGAAGAGTGAAGGGTGCTGATCCTCGGTAAATGAAGACTGCACGTGGCGAAGTGGGGAAGCGCAACTGTGAACGGCCGTGCAGCCGAATCGATAGGAAGATTTGATGTTTGTGCGCTCTGTGCAGACGCGAATAATAAAAGGGTCTAAATAACGGCACAAATATAGTGCAGCTCACGTGCTTAGAGCCGATGTCGAGCGGAGGTGTGCCGGTAGTTGTTGTCGAGTGTCCTGGCCTGAGTGGCTGAATCGTTCTACAGGAGCATCAATGAGCAAGCGGCCGAGCAGGAGGTCCTCCAGCAAAATCAAATCAAATCCAATCGATTCTTATCGAGCAAGCGCTCTCCTCTCTCTCTCCTGTCTCACCTATTCGCAATTCAATGAGGCTTCAAGTTTTTCGTTCGATTCCGTGGGGTTCGCTCGTGACGTATCTCCCCTTCTGGCTACCGTTTCAATTTTCTGTCGTCTTTTCCCTTCTTTCCGCTCTAATCATCAAATATTGTTGGTATGCTCCATTCCAATCTGATCACATTGTTCAGATATTGGTGTGGGTCTCCTCAAGGCCTCCGTCGCAACGGACAGGAGTTTGCCCCCGGCGACCTCACACGCGTTTTTCTTTGTGGGATGAGCCTGGCAGCGAGTGACTGGTCGTTCTACATTCCAACTTACTCATCAGCCGCGATGGCGGTGGCGAAGCGGGACTCGGAGTCGGTGAGGAGCGCGTAGAGCCGTTGGCCCACCGGCCGCGACCCGCCCAAGCCTGGACCCAGCGGCACCAGAGGTCGCGGGATGGAGCACCGCAAGATGTACTCCCGCGCGTCGGGCTCGAACAGCCCCGCAATCTCTGTTGGTACAAATTACTCGCGTCAGAACAGCGACGACGACATGTGCTGGTTGTGGGTGTAGCACCTTCGTCGGTGGAGAAGAGGTGAAGGGCGACATCGCGGTGCGCCTGCTCGCGGAGGTCGACTTCGGCCTCGGAGAGCAGCGCGTCGACGAGTTGGTCTTGCTCCTCGAGCTGCGTTTACAGGAAAGATGAGCACATCATCACCATCAAGCTCATCGTCTGTGGAGTTCACGTGCCTTAAAGAG